>JAOQMP010000002.1:33878460-33891764 GCA_027563575.1 Erythroxylum pedicellare
TAAATCCCTCAATTAAATTTTAAGTATGAGTTAAGAACGTGATTGTTGCCTTCTATTATTTAAGAATAAAACTAGAGTTCTATTTAGTATAAGTTAAGAACGTGATTGTTGCCTTCTCTTATTTAAGAATAAAACTAGAGTTTTATTTATTGTAAGGCTTGTTAAGTGGTAAATGCACCTTTAACCTTAATATGTTTTTATCTTAAAGTAATGAGTTCTACTTAACTAAATTTGTATGATTTAAATAAGCAACTTATGATCATATGAATTTATTGGCAAGGTTAAAAATAATATATAAGATGTATTTTGGAAATATATTAAGTTACATAAGATGTGATTGATAAAGTTATTATCTACTTAATTCAAAATGAATTGGTTTATTGAGTGACTTAAGATTAACTTATTTTGAATGGGATTCTATCCCATTAGGAAATTATCTGATAATTTCTTGATTTAATAGTGAATGCTATTATTTTGAATAAAATAGTGGGAGTAATAAAATATCAATTAAGGTCCTTAGTTTATTTAATTTTGTAGCATAAACTAATAATTGTTGTTTTATGTCTTTTAGTTGTTAGAAGAGGATGAGTAATAATATGTCCTTGACAAGTATCTTATATGCTAATAAGTTCACTGGACCTAATTTTGTAGACTAGTTTCGAAGCTTGAGAAGTCTGCTAAATCTTCCATCCTTTACTTCGCTCCTTAGATGAAACTCTGGCTACAGAGCAAAGCCATCTAAATGCCATAAGACATCTCATTGGAAGTGGAATGCCTTTAATGAGCTTTTTTTAGTATCTAGTCTTGGGTATTCTCTTCCCCCATACATCCTTTCGACAACGAATTCAATAGCACATAAGGCTTTGCTTACTTGAATTATCAACCAACAAGTAAACTAACCATGAAGTAAGGATTTAAAAGCTTATAAGTAAGTGGATTAATTTTTGACATTGATTTTTTAAAATGGAATGAGGCTATGAGATCTGAAATGGAATTAATGTACATTAACCAAATATGGAATTTAGTGGATCCTCCTGATGGTATTGAACCTATTGGATACAAGTGGGCTTTTAAGAGAAAAATTGACATGGATGGTAATACAGAAATGTACAAATCATGACTAATGGATAAAGATTACAAATAAAAACAAGGAGTTGATTTTGGTGCAACCTCTTTACTAGTAGATATGCTTAAATCCATAAGGATCTTATTAGTTGTAGTAGCATATCATGATTATGAAATTTGTAAGATGGATGTCAAAATAACATTTCTAAATGAGAATTTGATAAACGATGTGCATATGACACAACTTGAAGGTTTTGAATCCAAAAGATTTTCTAATCAAGTATGCAAGTAGTAATAGTCTATTAATGGACTTAAGCAAGTGTTATGGAGTTGGAATCCATTTTGATAAGACAATCAATGAGTTTAATTTTATCAAAACTTTGGATGAACCATGTGTCTATAAACTGGTTAGTGGGATTGTATTGTCTTTCAAGTGTTATATGTGGATGACATATTCCTAATTGGAAATGGCATACCAATGCTCCATTATGTAAATATTTTGTTATCCAAGAACTTATCTATAAAGGATATGGGAGAAGTAGCCTATATTTTAGGAATAAAGATCTATAGAGATATATCAAAATGGTTGCTTAGGTTATCTCAATCTACATATATAGACAAAGTGTTAAGGCTAAAGATGTTTTCTTAGTTTATAGAGGAGCTGAACTGAGAGTTTATGGGTATTCAGATGCTAGATTTTAGTTATATCCAGAAGACAGTAGATCATAGTTAGGGTACATCTTTACTTTAAATGGTTATCTAATAAGTTAGAAGAGTAGCAAATAACCAACCATTGTAGATTCTATAACTGAGGTAGAATACATTTTAGTGTCAAAGGTGACAAAGGAAGTGAATTGGATCAAAAAGTTCATCACTGAACTTAGAATGGTTCCTAGCATTATTGAGCCTATTCTACTACTCATAAATAGTCCAAACATATACTCAGAAAGTTTCATTTGATTATAGAGATTGTGGAACAGAAAGACGTAGTATTGGAGTTAGTTCACATTAAAGAGTATCTTATAGATCCTCTCACTAAGCCATTATCTTAGAAGAGACATGATTGACATATCGATGGATATGGTATTAGATACATAAGTGACTAATTTTAGTGCAAGTAGTAGCTTGTTAGTGTATGCCCTTGCAGTCAATTGGTTGGTTGCAATTTTATGCATAAAATTATTATTTTAATTAATGAAGGCATTTTTTAATCTTTATGTATTTTGTTAATTACATTTGATGTTTTGATACTAAAGGTAAAATCCTATAATAATTACTTTGTAATTGAAATTATGATGAGATCATAATTATGAGATTCATCTTACATTTATATAGTATTTCTAAATTATTCTTAGTTATAATTTCAATAAGATGAGATATTGATGAAACGGTAAAACTAAAACATGTTATGTTTCTTTTTTATGAAAAAAGTAATTGATCTCATAAGTTAAAGTATGAGGATACTTAAACAAAAATGTGAGTGCTTATTAAAGAATAAGTTCACTAAACTATCCTAATTATGAGGATCCTAAATGAAATATTACTTACATGTCTGTAAATTTCCTTATTATGATGGTTATATAATTGATTCTTAGACTTGAGATTACTAAGTTATCTTATAAGGGAATTTCTGTATTTTGATGCTACTTATGACCTATTCTATTTAGGATAGCTCAATCAGTAGTACTTAGATACAATATGAACCATATAAAGATAGTTGAGTAAGTCATCATCACTTTAAAGTAATTAGAGAAAAATTTTAAATGTTCTTGATTCATAATAATTTAAGGAATTCTCTTGATAGAGTGAATTAACATTGGAAAAGATGTTTTAAAATATCAAATATAAATGAATTACTAATTAGCAAGAACGAACATGATTGGATCTAAAGAGTAGACTCTATATCTATAATATGTCCAATTAGAATATTAGATGACAAAAGAACTAAATTATACATCATAACCATGTATAGATAGGTTTAGTAAAAATACTTTGATATTCCTAATATTTAGGTGGTCATGACATGTTGTTAGACATCAATCTTGATCTATGATTATAAATTGTTTAATTGGAGACTTAATCAAAAATTAAAAGAAATTTTAATTTATCTAATTCTAATTATGAATTAGAATTATAATTTATAATCATTATTAACATATTAGGAATGTAATGAGTCACACATAAGGAGCAATTTAAAAGAAAATTCAATTTCAATTAATTGTGAAGTTTAGGAAATTTTAGGGATTAAATATAAGATATTTGATTTTATTAAAATTAAATTAAATTATAGTTAGAGTTTGTCTTTCATTATAATTGAAATATTTAATTTTAATAAAAATAAAACCTTAAAGATTTTTTTCTATATATAGGAAGTTAGTATAAGGAGCTAATCCTCCTGCTTATTTCCTCTCAAAGAGATGAGTTTCTTTCTGATAGCTTTGTGGATACTGTTAGACACTAAATGCATGAAAAGGTCGTTGTTGACACTTCAAAAATGTTTCAGCAAGAAATTTGAATAAGGTATAATTTCTTTATTTTATAATTCATATTTTTCAAGTTATTCAATTATTATGATCTGATTAGAAATTGTGTAAATTATTAGAGAAACTAACATCGATCTATGGTCACATCCACTCAAAGAACCAACCTTAGTATATGGTCATATCCACTAATCAAACTACGATTGATCATCGATATAAAAGAAAATTATTTTATTATTCAAATATTTGTTATGATAGTTAATGCCTGTCGTATCTTATGATTAACTAATTATACATATGTAATCCAATTAATCCTTATTATTCAACAACCCTAGATATGATTCAAAATTTAACTAAACAGAAACTTTAAGAATAAGAAAAACTAGCAAAGCAAGACAACATAATATTCACAGTTACATTTAATCTAGTGAAACGTTATTCTTAGGAGCTAATGATTCTTGATGTAGCAAATTATGAACTCGTAATCACTACAAAGATTAAAGGGAATGAATAATAATATATACAATATTCAATCTAGTAGTCAACTCTTTCAATAAGTAAACTAATGAAACTTATTAAACAAAATCAACCCAAACAATCTTAAGACATAAGCACACAGGAACAATTCAATATTTGAATAGACAAATCAATTTTTATTAAGACCCAAATATCTCATGATCAATAGAGTTTCAAAGGTTTAAGTTCCCTTCAACCAATAAAAATAAACTTAATTATAAAAATTCTTAGTATGTCATTGGCTTCTCTTGAAGAAAAAAACAACATAAAACTAATGAGGAAGCTAGAAACATAAAAATGATATCGTCCTCCTCCTACTAACCTAAAGTCAAATACATTTTTTAATTATCTATTATTTTTTAACTATATCTCCTTGTTTTACTTATCTTAAAAAATTATAAACAATATATTACTCTCCATATTTAGTCCAAATAGGATTTAAAAATCCTAAAATGTTTGATTGTGAGTTTGAATTCTCAAAACTTTGTTTGCTACTACATGTGCCCATGCATAGTCATCAGGAACACTTTTGTTAGTTTTTGTCTATTTCTCTAATAGCACCTTAATTTATGACTTTTTGATTTTTTTACCTTTAAGTGCCAAAGAATACAAAAGTACAAAATATCAGCAAATCCTTTAAATTGAACAAAAGATTTCACATAATAAGAGGGGATTAAGACTCAAAATAATAACATTTAACAACTTTATCAAATTCTCCCATACTTTTTTTTTATACTTGTTAAAAATGGTTAAAATTAAGCAAAAAACAAAACGGTTCTATTATGCCACTTTTTACGAAATCAAAGAGTATACATACCTTAATATTCAAACTAATTAAGATTAAAGTAACAATGCACATCGTAACCAAAATTTACAAGGAGATATTCATAAATATAAATTAAGACAATCTCATTCTAAGGCACGTATAAATTATTGTTGAATCTCCTCATAGTTATAACTTATGTCACTCATATGTTTAATGGTTTGATGTTTCACTCAAGTTCTTATAATGCTATATGTTTGTTTATACACATTCAGAAATCATTAAGGATTTTAATTATAACTAGTAATAATGTAGCATGTTAAGGTGAGAACTAATGGATAAAAGAGGTTGAACCATAAATATTAGTAAAGCATTTAAGAAAAAGTATAGAAGAACAATGTAGATCAAACTATAAAGGTTACCTTAGTCAAAAAAGTTCAACCTTGACCTTTCTTAAAGAAGATGGAACATAAATTTCTTATTCACATGCTGCCACTCAAAAGATTTTTTCCCTCTTTTATAGAAGAATAAGCTAGAAAACATTTATAAGATAGTAGTAATACCAAAGACTTCCAATCCCATATTTCACAAAATTTCTTTTCACACCATTCAATTCTTATGTTCCCCTATACTTAAATTTACATATCACTTTAGCTTAAATGTTTAATAACACCTAATATGGGTAAGGTTTTTTCTTTAAGCTCTCTGTTCATTGTCACCTATTCCTATTCTTCTTGCTCCTTTAAAGATTCGACCACATCAATTTTCCTGAATGATTCACCCTTCTTCTTCTTCTCTTGGTCTTCTACAAGGTGAGATTTAGCTTGTTTTTCTTCTAGTGTTTCTAGTTCTTTCCCACTCTTAAGTGTGATAATGTTACACTACTCTCTTAGATGTACTTCAATATTGGTCAGACAGTTTTCCACACCTCTCTTACAAAATTTATAGGAAAGTTATGTCATTTAAAGCTCTAGGTTGTGAATAAAAGAGGCATGGTCTTCCATTACTTGTTCAAACTTCTCTTTCAGTCTCTTCTAGGCCTCTTCCATATTCATAAGCTTATCTTTGATCTTATCCAATTTAGATTCCTATAAATTGGACTCATTTTGTTAAAATCCTAATAGGTCTTGATGTCCCATGTGAGTCCTTGCATTGTTAAACCAACAAAAATCTGGTAGTTCTGCCAACCCGGATTGTAGGTGTTCAAATAAGGATGATGACTTCCTCGACCAAATTGTGCCTCATTGAAATCTACAAAAGTCTTTTGCTCCCTATAATGTGTTTCCTCTATCATCGTTCTTTCTATCTCTTCTTGGCATTTGACTTTTATACATTCTTCATTGTTGCCTTGTGATGTACAAATTGACGTATCTTCTACTTTACGCCCAAACATCCTTCTCTTCTTTCTTTCCTTTTTTTTCATTTTTAATTAATTTCTTATGATTGGATACCATAATCACAAAAGATGGTGAAATTTCTTTAGATTAAAAGAATTAAACTAATCCTATTAACTACCTGGCGATGGCGGCAAAAACTTGTTGAGGTAAGTTTTAATCTATTTAAAACCCTTAATATATTGCAAGCACACAAGTCATGGGTGTAGGATGTGAGGTGTTGATCCCTCGAGGTCTTGTCAAACTAATCTAATTCTAAGTTATTTAAGGCTTAAAAAATTATTAAAAAATAAAATAAAAAACTGCACAAAAAATAAACACATGAAGATGATTTATTGGAATTAAAATGTAAAATTAACACATAAAGAATTAAAATGAGCACCACCAAATTAACAATGGAAATCACACAAGGAAGATTAGTCAATTATGAGAAGGGGAGCTTACCTTGTCATCAAATGCTAACATGATTACTTTTGAGTTAATATGATATTAGTCCTAGACTTTCAAAGGGTGGATTATTCTTTCTCAAGTTATAATCATTAAACCTAAATCATAAGCCCTAATTGAATTATGAAAGTTTCAGCCTCTCAATTAACAAAAAAACCACCACAAATCTAATCAGATCTTAAGCCCTCTAATAGACAACTGGGTTCTCACATGAGATCTCTCTTCGCCTAAATTCCTAATTTGATTATTTGCATGAGCTATTAGATTGTTTATTTTTTATTACCCAACCTATTCATTTTCCTATTAGTTCATTCTCTCGACTTGTTATCGAACCATGCAAATACAAAAAATAATCACAACACTCAAATTATTAACATCAAAAGAAACCATATTAACATTGATTCAAGAAAATATCCCTAAAGGAGTTTAGAACAACATTAACATGTTTAACATTCTCAAACCCAAGTCATACATCAAGATGAAGTAAATAAACAAGAGAAAGTAGTAAAAAACTTGATATCGCTGGGTTAGAGTAGCTAGACAGCAACTGTAGATGCTCCTCTCCCCTTCTCTCCTTCTTCTCTCTTCCTTATGTTCTCTTTTAAAGTGGAAAATGAAGGCTTATGAAAATTAAGGTTCTTCCCCGTACTCTATAGTCCTATTTAGGATATAAACTAGGTTTTACTCGGCCTAAAAAGAATGAAATAACCTCGTAACTTTGAGTTTTAGAAGCCAGTTCGTGTTTGTTGTCACGTAGGCCACGATCGTGGCACTTAGGATATACTTCTACCATAATCGTGCCCTGTCCATTTTGCTTCCATCATGATCACGGTCCATAGGCCACGAATGTAGGCTTGGTTCTTTTATCGAGCTTCCTCCAAATCTTCTCCATTCTTTGATATCTGATTTCAAATACTAACAAACACATCATTACACCTCAAATGCACAAAATTAAAGGTCAATAGCATGTTCTAACCTTTATAACACTCAAAATGCACAAATATAACCAATTAATACAATTCTAAACCTAAATATACATAAATCAATTAATTAACCACTAAAAACAAACTAAAATGCCTAATAAACATAATGCAACCTACAACTATCAGATGTGCATCACCATTGCTTAAACATTCTAAGGGAGATGAGGGAAAGATGCTACTAGTCATTTGAATCAAAATGCCAATTGTTAACAACAATATGAGTGAAACCTTGAATGGTGGATCTTACCAGTAAGAGATAAGTTGTATATTAACATGGTTAAAATAATCAAAATCAAGGTGATGAAGAGGCATGCAAATAGGGGTAATATTTCATGCTTTAAAGTTAGATATTACCCTAAACATTATGAATAAATTACAAGAAAATTAAAGATGCAATGTAATGAAGAATAGTATGGAAAGGAGATAGGGTATATAAAATGTCAAGGAATGATGGAGATCATATTGTAAGGATTGGTAGACACCAACCATGTGGTTGTTAGGTATAGGATCTATATGGATACCCTTGAAAATATGCTACAAGTTCTATTCACCATGTCAAACAAAGGGTGGAGGCATTTATAGATGATTGTTATAATATAACCATGTGTTTTTTTTAAATTAAAAAGAATTTAATAAGAAAAGGAGTTTGGTACAACACTTATCTTACTAATAGGATATCAAAACAAAGACCAAAACAACATTGTAATCTAGAAAACGTCTCCGTGTAACAAAACCATTTTATGTAATTCTCGGATCTTCCTAAAATGAGTTAACAAAAAACCCCTATTTAAAGTTTCACCAGATGTTTTCGAATTCGGACTAGAAAGTCTCCGTCTTCAGTTTCTCTAGACGATTAAGGAGGTAAGAACTTTTTGGTTTGAGCTTAGTAACTTCATCTTCTCTTTTCGTCTTCACTCATTTTTTCTGATTAGGGATATTCAAAGGGTCATCTTGTGTGTTTGAGCTCTGGCCACTATCTCGCTTCTCCCGAATGTATGTCTTCAACACCTGTGAAGGATCTAGCGTAAAGGCTTCATAGAGGAGGGACTTTGTAAGGTAAGAATCCAACTTTAGATTCCTGCAGAATTGTTATATGTGGGTATTTGGCTCGATTAAGTTGTAGAAATTTACTGCTCTAAGTACTGGGTATTCTTGGATTCTCGTTAGAGTCCCCAAGATATAGCTAGTCTCTCGCTGCATTTCTTCTCTAGCTGGTTTATGACCAATTGTTCTCTAATATTATTATAGATGATTTCTGTGACGAAAAGTATGTCTCTTTCTCTTTTGCAAATCTTCTGTTATTCCTTTCCCAACAGATCTCCTGAATACATGTTGTAAAGGCTTCCATGTAAACATCCTTGCCGTGTTTGGGTGCATGGTTTAGTAGTATCTCTTAAATAATGTCATTCAGTTTGTTGTGATAGCCATTGAGTGTATATAGAGAGGAGACTTGCCTCTATACTCTATTAGAAAACTCACATCTGAAAAATAGATGGTCTCTATCCTTCATGGCTAACCAGCTCAAGAAGCTGGCATTTGGCTTGAGAGTGTTTCTCCAGATCAATTTAGCCCAGCCAATAGTAGGGTTTATCCCATACTTTAGTTGTTTTGCTTGCCTATTTGTTATATCCATTACTGCTAGTCCATTCCAAAGATATGTATCCTCTCCTTCATTGTATCGATACTATGTATAACTATGTGTTGCATCCTATAAGGGGTTCAATTTTTTATCCAATTATTAATATAGAAGTTTTACACCTACCACCAAAAAGAGTCATACAAAGGAGACCAAAAATAGCTAGAAGGAGAGGAGTAAATAAACTTAAAACTAAAATATCCAAGTAACTTTTCTTAAAAAGAGAGGTACAAAACTGTAAGAGATGTGACAATTTTGACCATAATGCCAGGAAATGAAAGAAAAAAGGCTCAAGTCATTCTAGTTAGGAATCTTCACAAGTATAAAACCTTCTTTGATTACATTTATATTGCTTAGTGTTTATTGCTTTATATATGAAAGTCATATTGTTGTTTCTCTGATACTTATAAGGTTATTATTGAGACATCTTCACAGGTACATAAACATTCAAATTTTTATCAATTTATTTTGGTTGTAATAATTGGAGATTATGTTACATTTTAATATAGGTTCATGATGTAAAAATAGTTAGAGATATTTTTGTACTGAGTCAAAAAATTAACAACATGAGTTCCATAAACATTTATTACACTATTGATAACTAATTCAAATGAATATTGTCTATGATATGTGTGTTTGTAAGTTGGTAGCTCTTCACATACTAGTAAAAGGAAGTATGGAGATATTCTGCGTACAATCAAGTTGTTAGTTGAACCAAGGGGTCATTGGTTTAAAGGATAATCTAACATCACTTCTCAACAGCTACAAGCTGAAGTAATATGATAAAAAATCATCCACAACAGGAACAACCTTCCCAATCAAATGTAAATGAGGGAAGCAATATGAGAAAAAAAATCAACCACACTAATGTTGTCATATATGTTGGGGCCAAGTTTTTATGGATGTATTGTTTCCATAACATTATATGCATTGATGGACTAATAGATAGATGATGTCGGTAGTTTTATATATGAATTCCAACTATCATAAATATGTTTTCTACTTTTGTATATGGTTGTTAGATTGTTAAGACTGATTTGTTTTATAATTAAGAAGACCATTTTTGTTTTAGATTACATTTTTATGCCTATCGTAAAGCTAAGTGTATGACTAGAAAAATGCCACCTGGTGTTTATGATGCTTAAGTTTCTTTCTTATGTTTCATTTTTAGTAGTTAATACTTGATTAATACTAGATTTATATATCTATTATTTTTATGTGAGTAATAGCATCAATTGATTCTTTTTCCTTTCTCTATAGTTTCCATCATTTGCATTTTTTTGGGATTTCCAGTAAAGTATTATGGAAAAGATATGCAGCTCAAGAATATACATTCAGAATCACTTGAAATATTTTCAATTGAGAATGTACATTAAAATTATTTTGGTATTCACGAAGATTTTATCAAAATTAATGCATCTTATTATTTTCCAAAAGAAGTCATCTTTATGAAATCTAGCAAAATGAACTATTAAGAGAATAAAAAATTACAAGTATCAATAAAAGTTCTAACGTAAATGATGAGAAATGATATAGAATAATTATATTCATTATGTTATATTGCATTTGCTAATAGAAGTTCTACTACACATTCATATCACAACACTAATTCATTAGAATTCAAGTTTAAAACAAATTATTGTAATACAGTGTCATTTCCCCATAATATTTTTTTTATAATTTCATTCACCATAAGCACAACAAACCCTAATATAATAATCACTAAAATAATTTTCAACTCATTTTCTCTTTTGTCAATAAAATTATGTCTTATTTCATGAGCTAAATTTTCTATTCAATTTCTATGGTTGAACTTAATTTGAATGTGGTTTTTTGGGCCTCATTCTTTTAACATACATATTTCTTTCTTTACTTTGTAAATCACTTGAACAACCCTTTTATTAAATTTCTCATGTTACCACTTGAAAAAAAAGTCACATCTTACAACTTGAAAGAAAATTAATTTATAAGATAAAAATTATACATATAGGCCAACATTTTTACCTTATTAAAAAGAAGTTGCTAAATATTTGGATCATCCATAAAATCTCCTTGCTGGGTTATAATCACTCCGTGGAGTTCTTAGCGGGGCTTTTAAATAACAATAACAAACTAAATAACCATCATTTGAATCTAAAGTACTATTAATAAAAGACATCGAGTCCACACTATTGCACGTATCACGTTATAATTATTAGTGCTCAAACTCATCTATGAACTAAATAAGGAAAACAATAAGCCAACGATAAAATTCTATAATGAAATATGTGATAAAAGATGCATTTATATATATAACACAAAATTATATAACAATAACTTAAGGAATTTCTATTAAATCAAGCTCCTCAATCATATTATTCAGATTCAATTTCTCATCCACTCTAGTACCAACAACTCTACCATCACTACAATTTCCACATTTAGAACTTCTTCCTTAGCCATATCCCTTTTAGAGTACTGATGGGCAAGTTCTTTGGATCCTTTTCAAAGTCCCTCTTTAAATTGATAATTCCAATTCAAAGATGGCAACAAAATTGTTATACGGATTAAACCGTATGGTTGCAATTCAAGGCTAAGATTTGAATAATATTGAAAAATACTAAGTATTAAAAACAATGTCAATTTATGAAAAGAAAATGGATGAATTGTTCCTAAACAAAATGGAGGAGAACCCAAATCGCAAAAAAGTGTAACTTGTATCGTAAATTATGGCCATACCATTAGAGTGAGAAGAAAAGAAGTAACAAAACACAGTGATGGGATCCACAACCAACTTTATATACAGTAGCTCCAAAAGAATCTCTCCTTAGCTATATACATCTGCATTCTTAATTAATCTTATGGATTATGCATTTTTTGAATTGCAACAAAGAAGCAAAAAAGGGTAGAAGGAAATCAGTAAGATAGCTTCTAATATAAACTCATTGGCATGTGATTTTGAATAACTTAATATTGGAATAATGAACAAACATAATGCTATATAAACGAATGTTCCCGTAATTGTAGACCTTGTAGACAAAAACCAAGATATACAAAAATTCTAGACAAAAACCAACTGCGTGAGTGTGAGATAGAAAAGCGAGAAGTGCTAAAGTGTTTCTTTCTTTTTGCGTTGCCTTTGGTTCTTTCTAACCTCCAGTTGGCACCTATTTTGGGGTTTATAATTCCCCCTTCCACCATTGCTTCATGTCTCTACTTCTCTAACGCTCATCTTCTTCACCACATAAGAGGCTCTTAGGTTTGCCTCTTCCTCCAAGGGCAACTTTGCCCTTGCCAACGGTGATTAAAACTACTGGCTCCATTGCTTATAGTGAAGGAGGAGGTAGCCTTACCAATGGCTAGCATAAACAAAACAAAATCACAAACATCCAAGAAAAAATTGATCCCTTTTTTTGTTTTTAGAAACTACAAAAAGGAAGGCATTAATTAAATTTTCTAGAAATAGAAAAACAAAAGGTTAAGTTTTTGTTTAAAATCAGACAATTCTAATTTTCATAAAATAAGCAATAATCCTAATATTTTATTAGGCAATTTCTAGAAACAAGGAAAAGAAGTTCATGCTTTTATCAGAATCTAGAAGTAGTAAAAACGAAACTTCAAACAGGTCTTTCCATAAGCAGTAAAAAATTGATCTTTTGAATTGCACTTTATGTGACACCATCATGTTTTTAATGTATTGATAGTGATTGTAAATTATAATTAGAATTCACAACTAGATTTAGGTAAATTAAGTCCCTTTTATTTATTTTTAAATATTTAATTAAATAATTTATAATTATATATCAAGATTGACATTTAGTTACCTATCGTGATCACATAAATATTAGGAATGTCAAAATAGTTTGGCTCAACTTATTCATGCATAGTTTTAATGTTTAACTTAATCTTCTCATCATTCACTATTCCAATTTTTTTATTAATGTTTACTATTTTAAATTTAATCATGTTCAACATCAACAACTCCCAATAATAATATGCTAACATGCCAGGTCAGAAGAGGTCTAATAGGACGTAACCTTA
>JAOQMP010000002.1:33896505-33922677 GCA_027563575.1 Erythroxylum pedicellare
AAAAGGGTCTCTTAATTAAATTTTTTATTTTAATTTGACTGGAAAATTAAGTTTATTATTTTATTTAGAGAGTTGTAATTATATTTTATTTAAAAATTATTTCTTTATTAATTTGAATAATAAGTTTTCTTGAAGAAAAGATGTCTTTCTTGATTAAATTTTGAAAAATATTCAGTTATTAATTATAGAAAATGAACCTTCTTTAATATTCTATAAAAATGTTTTATAATTTATTAATAAATTATTTTCTAATTAACTGAGAAAATAATATCTAACAAATAATGAAAAGTAATTTCTTAATTAAATTTTAAATATTTTACTAATTTTAGAAGTAATTTTCTTAAGAGAATATTCAAAGAAATATTAATATATACTCATGCTTTTATAATTTTTTAAAAGTCGCATATTCATAATTCATTTTACATATAAACATTTAACATTAAATAGTTAATTTTATTAAATATTTTTAATAAATAACTGATAACATTATTTATTAGTCAAATCAATTAAAGGTAACTGTTAGATAAAATAAGCTATAAGCTAATCCCATTTATTGATTGCCAAAAGAACTCTATTGTTGCCTTCTTTTTTCATTTTGGATCGAAGACTTTGTTTGCTTAAATATAAGTTTAACCATACGAGAGAAACTAGAGTTAAGTGTAAATATTTGCTTACATCAAGACAAAATTGGAGAAATTAAAATTGACGCCCAGGTACGGTGCTGTCTTAACCAATATGACGTGCTTTTCAAGGTGGCATGAGGCCTGCATCTCGATATTTGGCTACATTAACGAAACATAATTAAGAGTGATTATTTTAATTATTTTAAAATTAATATTAATTTAAATAATTTTATAATAATTATATAATTTAGAATTCGTTCAACAGTTTAAAACTATTTGTACTCTTACAGGAATAAAATTTTATATCACTTCATAGATTTAAAGATGATAATAAATATGATAGAACTTATCTATTTAAAAATTAAAATGGTACCGATTCTAATTAAGTAATTTTTATTTATTAAATAAAATAATTTATTTTATTTCAACAAATTCGGATTTGACTAATTATTTGATTGATTTTTTTAATTTCTTAGTTCAGTTTAAATTTAATTTAATTAATTTTAAAAGTTAAAATGATATGGAGTTAGCCTTTTAATTATTAAATAAAATAATATTACTAAAATTATTATTTTCACATATATTCAATTATCTACCCACTGTCATCAGAGCATACGGGCATACGATAATCATTTAACCCGATAGTCAAAGAACAAATTGGCACTCGTCCACATTTCCTCGCCTCTCAATTATCAATCAGATACGTAAAAGCACGGTTATCTTTGACTCCTCACATTCCTGGAGGAAGTGCAAACTTTATTTTATTCTTTGTAAGCTTACAAGTACAAAAGAGTTACCTCATCAACACTTTCCCGGCCAAATATTCTGCTGATTCAAGCATATCCACAACTTTAATCATTTTGAAGCATCTATTTCAACGGCGCTCAATCACCTAATCATGGATAGAGATATTCCACCAACCATAAAGATGTTTAAAGATCAAAATTTATGCTTTGGCGGCTTCTCTTCTGCGCAGCTGGGCCCTCAATAGCGACGTAGGAGTAATCCGTTGCCTTGGCCACTAACCTGATGACTGCTGATAAGCACTTCCTGGGATGACGGTTGAACATGTTTCACACGATTCTTTGCCTCGTAGAGTCGTTGAAACTAATCAGTTTGCGTCAACAATCGTTTGTTATTAAAAGTGATGTCCAAGAAAGAGATTGTAATGAACCTCGTTTGCAACATCACCAATACGAACAACTTATCTGTTAGAGCTGATGTCGGTAGACACTAAATATAGGACAATTGGAGAGCTTTCTGATTAGTGTCTCATCGAGCCACTAATAAAATGAATATTTAAAAAATATATATAAACAGAATGAAAGAAGAAGGAAGGTGTGGCATGGCGGTTGAAGCATTAGTTAATATCATCCTTCCGCAATGAAAGGAATGAAATTTGGCTTTATTAGTTAGGATAGATTCAACAGGAAGCAAAACAACTTCAATTTTCTTTTCTTTCTTGAATGTCTTGTTCGCCTTTTATAATACTGTTACTGTGCACAATAATTAATTGTAAGCCACAAAGCTCAAATCCCAAGTGCGTGTACCCATCAGCTCGACTACCCAGCAAACCAGTTAGATTGTAGTCCTTCCTGTTGTACAACTACCATTCTCACCTCAGCACCTTCCGTTCTTTGTTCTCAATTATGGCTAACGAGAATCTTCTACTCCACATTATCGGTAATATATTAGTACTTAAACATTTCATTGCCTCAAAAGTGGCTGCTATTGCCTAAGCTGCGGGTTACCAAGTCTGAAATCCGCACTTTTATTACTTCCAGCTCCATATTATGGCCGACTCTGAACACTCTTCTTCTGATGACACCTTTGTGGATTCTCGAGGTAACCTCGACCATTCGTTCATATATTCTGGCAAGAAACAAATAGCATAATTTCGTTGTAGAAATAGTTTTTACATAGTACTTTGTCTCCTCTTCATTACCGTGCCTCTGAGTACATGCTAAACTTTCAAGGTCTCTTCACTCATGATGGGCACCTGAAACCTTATCCACCATTATATCATCTCTGTTTTTGCTTTCTTATTGACCTTGGAAAAATTGTTTCAGAAGAAACAAGTCGAGAGTCGAAGGTTGAATTCTCCGAGGATGAAGAAAATCTCATTATTCGGATGTACAATCTTGTTGGGGAGAGGTAATTTTCTTCACTTCAATTATCTTAAGCTTAGAAATAATCCAATTTGAATGCATCTAATCTCTTGTTGTAACGTGCGAGCAGGTGGGCTTTAATCGCTGGTAGGATTCCTGGAAGAACAGCTGAGGAAATTGAGAAGTACTGGAACTCTAGACACTCGACTAGTGAGTGAAACTACAAATTTAAAGCGAGGAATTAACTTATCTTGCACTAGGTTTAAGGTAGCAAAAATCATAGCTGGGCCCATGAACGCCATATAAGAGAGTTCAAAACAATTGTAAGGGTAGAAGGATTAATGGGTTCAGTTGATTCAGTAAGAACTTGCAAGGCTGTAACCGTACTTTCTTTCAATTACATGTCTAGGAAATTTTTCCTTATTTCTGCTCAATTAATTAACAGTCAAATTCCACAATTGAATATTATGTCCTTGTTTTTCTGTATTTTTAGCAACATTATGTACTGATAAGGCGAAGATATGAGTTTCTGATAAGTGTTCTTTTCCATGTGAAGAGACTGTCAACCAACTACGTCCCCTCCGCAATACATGTGCTGATCAGCTAAGAATTATTGGTTCAATGTTCTTTTCCGTTATTACAGGAAGGATGCGTACATCCCTCGTGAAACTATGTACTCAATGAAAGAAGACACATGGAGTGTTTTTACATATGGAGTGTTTTTCAAAGAGGAAACCCCTAACCTGTTTTGACGAAAGCATATGGAATATTTATCACTCAGTTGCCCTAAATTTGTTTTACAGGACTCAGGAAATCATGCATTCTTACATGTTTTTTTTTTTTAAAACTTTTAATCAACTCACTTTGCTAAACAAAAATAAAAAAAATTCATCAACTTGTTTAACATGCCACATTATGCACTCATTTTTGTATGTTAATTTGTTAGAGAAGATGCAAATTAATGAAATTTGCAGAAACTGTGATGTATTGCAATTAAAATATCCAAATCCACCCAAACAGGATTTCTTTACCCATTGCAGTGCATAGTCAAGGCTCATATCTATAAATGGAAAAGCTTGGTCAGCTAATTTCCTTTAACAAGCCAAATGAAATCTTGTCAACTTAAACTCAGTGGAGATCTCATATGATCTTGAAATCCGATAAAATCATTTCAAACTTATCCGTTAAATTTCAACAGCCGCTCCAGCAGTTCGAGAGGTAAGGCCCAAGGGAACTTTGACAACTATACATCCGCCAATTGGCTGAAATGAACTCATAGTACCAACTAGTAAACGTTGACAATTCAACCGAAATACAGTAAAAAAACCTTTACTATGTTTCTCTGGCCCAAAACTGATCAATATGGAAGCTTAATACTACAATATAAGAACCTAAAAACGCCTTTACAGCCAGTGACCTTAGATTTCTACAGCATCGACTTCGGATTCGCAAGCCGAAAAGGAAAATCAGTCTACATGCTAAACAGTCTTCAGAGTGAATTAATCATGATGTCTAACATATCAATTATATTTCAGCTTGAGTTATACATTGCTTTGTTTGTAGAACTTGGTGTCAAGTACTTGCTTACCTCACGTAGCACAAACTCCCGCTAAATACACAGATTGATTAAATAACTATCGTTCTATATGATTTAAATCATCAATCAGACAAGGGGGCAAAACACGAGTTCTGATCCTCTGTCTAAAACTACTCTGTCTTATTCTATCTAAGATTATGACTTCAACTATAAAGCTAACTGGTAAATTATGACTTCAATTATAAAGCTACCTACTTTGCAATCTTAAAAGTCTTCCGAGATCCAAAGTATGAATGCCCACATAAAAACTACAAAATTTCACGAGGTAAATTAGGGTTAAATAAAAAATTTCTTGGTCATAAACGAAAGTTTCAATCCCTTAATGAGACGTCATCAGGGATACACAATTAATTTGCAAATTTGTTCCTTACCTTATTGTTAACACAACACCAAAGAATGTTTCAATCTCGTAATAGCAAAAGAACAAACTTAATTAGGGGTCTTTCCTATTAACTCACAAGCATAATTCTCTTATTTCAAGCAAACCTATTAAAAATTCCATCAGACTCCATTAAGATTCTAAATTGTACTGATGCCCAATTGCAAATAATGTAATGGGAAAACTTTACTGGAAAGAAAAAAGAACAAACTGTTTTTCTTAGAGAGTAGTTTATTCTCGTTGATCTTAAGACCATCACTTTCGTAGGTGTTGCTGTCTCTTTCCTTCCACTTATTTGGAACAATTACCTTTGCAAGATTCTTCTTGCCTGCAACAAAGCTCATTCTTAAATCAGATGACAAAATAACCAAGGTTTGTCCTAGGAACTTACATTTCTCACACCATCATTTCTGTGATCCATTTTTGTCTGCCGAAAATTGGATTTGTCCTTCCAAAGAGCACTATGAAATAAATAATGATAATAATAATAATTAGGGATGACAATTTATGTTAGTTGTTTCTTTATCAACCTTGATTTATATAGTCCAACCTCAAATTTACTTAAATCTCTGGTAACCCAATTTTTTTTTTTGTTAAAATTGATTCAACTTGACCTGACTAGATTTTAGCCATCAGCATCCTCTTCATTCCCTCTTAAACTAAATCATATTCCTAAGATTTTTGCCTCCTCACACTTTATCCTTGGTGTTAAAGTTTCAAATCCCAAAATTTTTGTTGGCTAGTTTGTATAAAATAGACAACATTATAAGATCAAACGACTTAGAATAAAACATCTAGCAAATGACAGGAGGATGGTTACGATTGCAAGATTTTCCACTTGGAGAGAGGAAACTCTTTAAGAAAGAACAAGAAAAGAAAATTTTTAATGAAACGTTCATATAGTTTTAAATACAAAAGGATGATTTCATAAAATAAGGACATAATCACATGTGTTATAATTTACAAACATTATTTAGATATACTGAATATTCCTACCACAACTTAAAAAATTGGTTAGAAAAAATAAAAAAATAGAATTCTTTAACAAATAAAGTGATCCATCCATTTTGGTTGGGCTCAGTTTTCTTAGGTCTCTTAATCATGATAGGTGTAAAACTTAGTATGTTTTCTAGGTGTAGTGTGTTGTTAGTGTTCTCTTAGATGATAATCATGTGTTTAAGACTTAGATTTAAGTTCTTACTAATGTTTTTGTTTGTTTTCTTTGTTTAATTGTTGTTTATCGCACGAGTTTGATATTAATTATATATTTCAAGGATTGTTTAATATGTTTGGTGATGAGTAGAGATAGGAAAAAGTGAAGAAAATATGAAGAAAAACCTTGACAAATAAGTCATGTACGATTGTGTAACAAGGAATCAACAAGTTGGAGCAGTCCCATGCATAAATGTGCATGCAAGGTGTTTTCTAAGATGCGAGTTTTTAAATATTTTTGACATTTAGGGCTATTTTTGCAAGATATACATGTGGAATTTCCCTAGAAAAAAACTTAGAAGACTTAAGAGTATATAAAGAAGCTTAAAACATCACTTGATAGCTGTATAAACATAATTAAAGAGGACATCAAAGAGCAAATTCTCAAAAAACAAGGATGTAGATTTTTCAGCTCAAGCCAAAAAAGAGAAGACTTATATATTCAATTCTCTACTCTTTTCTTATTTCCTTATTATTGTTAGATGTAATGATGATTAAACTTAGATATTTAGTTACATCTATCAATTGCTAAGCTCCTTTGTAGGAATCACTCTTGAATTATTTGTTGAACTTTACACTTTTGATTTAATGAATATGCTTGTGATGTTTATTATTTTATAATCAATCTTAATCGAGAGATTGGATTGATTCACTCGTGTTGTGTTGCACAACAAAAGCTAGTACCTCAATAGACCTTTAAATATCAAATTAATACGAGATTGAGGGGAGATCTTAAATATTTATTAGTTATCCGTATGATTGATTCAAATCAAGTTTCGTAGTTACAAAAGAGTTTCAATATATTGAGAGATCATAATTTAATTACGATATTTTTAATTGGGATTACTTGATTAGATCTCGAGAAAGGGTAATCATAACTATATGATATATGTGATCAAGTATGATTAAATCAAAAAGGTAAAGTGAAAACAAATAAGGATAGAAGCAATTCCAAACTTTCATCATTGATCAATCAATTAACTCAATACCACTTAATTTATAGCTTATTAATTAAGTCTTTGTTTTTAGTTTAATTCTTGATTATTCATCTTGTTTTTTTTTTTTTACCTTAGACAAAATTTACAAGACTTTTTGGGTGACTATACAATCCTTATAGGATGATATTTTTTTATATAAGATCTATATACTTACAGTTAATAAAGTTTTTCTATTTAAAACTATCAACAAATTTTTGGCACTGTTATTGGTGATTGTTATAGCATCTTGTTGTGTTAAAATAAGTTTTAAAAACCTAGGCTATCCTAATTACAAGTATACAAGAAAATTGTAGTTGAATATCTAAGGTTGTCTCTCTAGGAGTTGAAATTGGTTCACTCAAATTAACCTTGAATAAAAAGTAATCCTAAACACTCTATCCAGACTTGTTGAGTACAAGGTTTTAAAGAAAATAAAGCAATTAAACTAAAAAGTAAACTGATTTAACTGGAAGCAAGAATGATTTGAACAATCGATATGGAAACTCTTGAGAAATAACTACATTAATTTAATTTCCTATGCATGACTAAGGGCAATTAATTTGATAATTGTCTTGCTAAAATTACCAATTGGGTTCTAAAATCAATTCAAATAATAAACTAAATCTAAATTTCAAATTTGACAAGTTTATCATCTAAATCAATTATGGAAACCCAACTAATAATTACCCACTTAAGTTAATATATTTCTAATTCATAACTTAAGCGTCTATAGTTTCTCGTTCTAATATTAAACTTCTTCTCTCGATCCTTCGTTTAATAGAAAAAATGATGCAAAGGTTGGACACAACATATCAACAAAACAATCCCTTCTTCATTCATAATCAAGTAAATTAGCTACATTAATTCTCAAGAACAAGGTAATCAGCTAATCGTGGAATAAACACAATTCATTATCTTTATATACTTTAATCCTATAGTTAACAATAATAGAGAAGTATCAAAGTAATAAAAAAGTGAATAAACTGAAATGAACTATCGAAGAACTAACAGAGTAAATAAGTTTCAACAGACAGATTCAATAATGCAACATATATAAAATAGGAAGAGCAACAAATGGAGTGTTTGAATGAGGGAGTTGGCGGTGGGTCTCCTGCCAATCTCAAGCTCTCAGCATTAGCTCTCGCCTTCTACCTCTGCTCACTCTCACCTAGAAAAATATGTGCTCACACTGGCTTTCAACTCTGCCTTCTTTCTCTGCCTTTTCTCCCTTCTTCTCACCAACCGACTGGTCTCTGGTTTCTGCCTCCAGCTTCTGTTTTTGTCTCTTTTTTACCTCTTTTTTCTTCTCCTTCTTTTGAGTAAGTTTTAATCTTATAAAACCCTCAATATTTCGCAAGCACATGGGTCGTAGCATAGTATATAAGGTGTCGATCTCACGAGGAGTTAGTGAACTAATCGAATCCTAATTTGTTTAAGGCTTAAAAGTGTAATCAAAATGAAAATAAAAATGAGCAGAAAGTTAAGAAATTGAATATGGAGTGATTGAAATGAGAATTCTAAATTAATGCAAGAAATCAAATTTAAGCACCACCAATTGGCAATTGTAATTAAAATAAGGAAGATGAGTAAATTATGAGAAAGGGGATTTATCCTATCATCAATGCTAACTTAGTCAGTTTTGTGTTAATGCAGTGTTGGTCCTAGACTTTCAAAGTGTTGATTAGTCTCTCTCGATTTGTAATCACTAATCCCTAAATCATAAACCCTAATTAAGTTAATTTACCAAACATGTAATCTCTCAATTAACAAAACAACTCACAACCTAATTAGTTCTTAAACGTTCCAATAAACAATCGAGTCCTCACACAAGACCTTTCTTTGTATAATTATCGATTTGATTATTTGTTTAGTCTATTAGATCCTTTAACTCTCATTAACCAACCTAATCATTTTGCATTCGGTAACAAATAATCATAATACCCAATATCATTAACAAAAAAGCAATTAGATTAACATTAAATCAAGTATAAATTCCCAAAAGAAGTTAGAACATCCCTAAACCAAGGTTCATCATCATCAATTCCATCTTATAGATCAATGAACGAAATAAAAGATGGAAAGAAGAATAGATAACTTAGGAGGACCGGAGGTTAAAGCAGTGGCTAAAGCTCCACCTTCTCTCCCTTCTTCCTTTTCCTTAGCTTTTACCAAAGTGGCAAATGGAGGCTCTCTCATTTAGGTCATTTCTCTTATCTCATTTAGGTCATTTAGTCCCTTTCTAATTTGGTAAAAACAAGGTTTTACCTAGGCCTGAAAGTTTGAAATAACTTGTGAAAAATTAAGTTTCGGAGGTTCGTCCATGTCTTTCATCATGCTGGCCATAATCGTGGCCCCCCCAGGTCATAATCGTGGTAGATAAAAGTTGTTTCTTTCCTGGGTCACGATCGTGGCCTTGGGTCCTTCACCAAGCTTCCTCCAAATCTTCCCCGTTCTTTGATATTTGATCTCAAGCACTAACAAATACATCAAAGCACCTCAAACACAAAATTGAATCTCAATAGCATGCTTTAACCCACATAACACTCATATCACAAATATCTAACTAACTAACATAATTCTAAACCTAAACATGCATAAATCAATTAATTAAAAACTAAAAACATATTAAAATGCCTACTAAAACATCATGCAACCTACAACTATCAACATCCCCACACTTGAATTTTTGCTTGTCCTCAAGCAAAAAAAAAAAAAAATCACAAACACACTAAACAACAACACATACATATGCAATAATGGTACCTCAAGTAAAAACCAAAAAAAAAAACATAAACACAAACACACCACCAACAACAAACACATATGCAGTAATGGTATAACGACATTAAACTTCACGAAACAAATTTAACTATAAACACAATCCTTCAAGTTGTTCTAACTTATTAACTTATGAAATCTGTATCTAAGTACTTTGGACTAAATATACATACTAATCAAGACTTAATGTCAAATTCATTCACTTATATCACTCACACACACATATTGATAATTAGTTATTCAATTAAAATTGTAACTATCCTTAAGTAACTTTTCATGAGAAGTCATGCTATTCACAAAGATCAGTAGGATTTATTAAACAATACACTATTTTTGTTAATTTTCATTAACATAAACATAGCCTTTTGACGAGAAGACAAACATTGTGATGAATGTCCCTCGGTTACTCAACTAGGTCATGTTTTTATTAAGCAGCTTGTTTGGAATGTCATTATAGCCTTTTGACATGAAGGCAAGCATTTGTGATAAATATCCCCCAGTTACTCAGCTATATCACATTATCAACTAGCTAATAGCTCTATTCATAACCCAGTTTGTTTCAAAAAGGGCCAGTGAAATAGTTATTTATTAAACAAAAACACACATTTTTAAAAATATGTATTTTCTTGGCTACCTCATTTCTTTAACTGATCATTCTCATGAAAAGTTACTAACAATGCTACTTATTCGATTGACCTAAAATTGTAAATGAATGTTTCAAATTCTTAGGGTGAATGAACTAACATCATATCCTAATTATTGTGCATATTTAACCACAGCAACCTAGAACAGTAATTTTATAAGCTAACAAATCTTAGCAACCTAAAAGACTATATTCAAAATTAAATCGATTTAGTTAAGTCTTAGCCATTGACATATTGACACAAGTCACATCATGCAAGTTTAAACAAAACCAACATATAAGAAGCAAAATTCACAATCAAAATAAAAATATATAATGCACATAACACAACCCACCCCATATTTGGACAACACATTGTCCTTAATGTGAGAAGGACAAATAACATACGAGATGGGAATCAAAATAAAATAATACGAAAACATAAGAACAAAATAAAGACATAAATGAAAAGATAAGTGTTAGAGCATAAAGACTTGTCAAGGTGATTGAGCTGGTGATGGCATTGGAGTCTGAAATCAACTACGCTTGATGCCCAAGATTGCTTCCCTATCTTAAAATTGCTTTTAAAGGAATAAGAGAGTTAGCAATCCAAACCATTCTATATCATTAAAAACTTATTTTTAGAATTTAAAACAAATCTAACTACACAACAATTTCATTCTAACTATCAAACATGCAAGTTATGGTCATTAGCTTGACCTTTCATCTTAAGAAGTGCTTTTAGTTCTCCAAAAGGAACAAAATTATTTCCTTTTCCTTCGAGATCAATCCACCGAGATACAGTTTGCAGCAATCCCCATTCACCTTAAAGGTTTTTTTTTTGTTTACATTTTTCAATTTAAAGGCTCTATGGGCAAAGACTTGGGTGATCGTAAATGGTCCACTCCATCACGATTTTAGTTTTCTTGGGAATAGCCTCAACCTCGAATTGTATAGTAAAACTACATCTCCTACTTTTAATTCCTTCTACTTAAGATAAGAGTCGTGCCATCTCTTCACCTTCTTCATATAAAGTTTGACGTTTTGTATGCATTGCACCGAAACTCTTCAAGTTCATTTTGTTGCAGAAGTAGTTTCTAACCCACTTGCTTCCAATCAAAATTTAAAACCTTCATTACCCAATATGCTTAATGTTCTAGTTCCATAGGCAAATGATAAGCTTTACAATATACGAGTCGGAAGGGCATCGTTCTGATAGGTGTTTTAAAAGCGGTTCAATAAGCCTATAAGGCATCATCTAGCTTTAATACCTAGTCCTTCCTAGAACTATTCATTGTCTTTTCTAGAATTTGTTTGAGTTCCTGATTCATGACTTCCACTTGTCCACTAGTTTGTAGATGATAAGAACTGGCAACTCGATGATGGACTCCATATCTTTTTAACAGAGTATCAAAAGATCTATTACAAAAATGCATTCCCCTTAATAAAAGCTAGTAGACTTATAGAGGAAATCACAAATTTTTGTTAAAAACAAACGGGAGTCGTTATATGAAGTGTGGGAGTGATTTAAAGAGTTACAAAGGAGCTGCCCATATTATAACTTGTCAAAAGAGTTCCTTCTACAAACATTCTACAATGGAGTGAATCCACCCATATAAGGCGCTATAGATGCAACAATTGGTGACTCTTTATTGAGGAGAATAGTTGAAGCAGTGTATGATTTGTTAAAAGAGATGGCCAACAATAGCTATATATGGACATCAGAAAGAAGTAAAAAGCTAGCATAGAGATCAAAAGGGAGTGCTCGTTGTGGATTCAGTGACAACACTATAGGATGAAATAGCAAACCTAACTAAAAAATGGAATAACCTAAAAGCCACATCTTCTAGCCTTCTCAAGGCAATTCAGTATGGATGCAAACCATGTGGATAAAAAGTCAGGTCTCAACTAATTGCTTCCTAGTGGAAAAGAACAACATGGAGTAGCTTAACTTTACGGGAGCACAATATGGTAAAGGATGTAATAACACTTATTCTAATACTTATAATCCTAGGTGGAAGAATCACCCAAAATTTTCTTGGTCTAATTGTAATATCCCTATTCAAATATCGTATTGTGTAATGTGCTATATATGCATTTTAGAATATGCTCTATTTATGGTATACTATAGTATTTTAAGTGTTTAAATGAATTATTGAGGTTATAACGGAGATCATGGATAAAACAGAGATGGTTCTAGACTCGACCAAAAATTTTCCAAACGGCTATGTAATGATTTCGAACGAGCTTTACAAGCCCTGAAATGTGCTTTGAGGATTTATGTGATACTTTTAAATGAAACTTGGACAATTTGGTGAATAGTATTTTTACGAGAATAGTGATTTTGGGAACCCAACCCCAAAAATGATTTAAAAGAAATTGCCCACTACTTTTCGCATTTTTAATTATTGAAGTATAAAAGGTTTTTTTAATAGTTGAATAGCTTAGCTTTGCGAGAACCCTTCGCTCAAATCAGATATCGATTGGAGGGCTACTATGGGATTGCTAGGAGGGTCCCACTTATCTTCCAGAAGGGGAACTCTGGGATGGGTCTTTTCAAGTAGTATGATGACCTATTTTGAAATGGGGTTGTCTCTATACATGTTATGATTTCATAATGTGATTTTAAGTTGTTTTTGTGAACTGGGTAACCCAAAAGGTTTTGTTAATTTTCATGAATATGATTTTAAAACAAAATTCACAGTGTTATATAGTTTATCTTTAAATTCATATCATAATGCACCGACGAAACATTAGGGGTCCCAAAGCCATACCAAAGGCTCTAGCACTTGAAGTATCTTCAGCGATGCCAAGTGCAAGGATGGTTCAGTAAATGTTTTTCTTTATGAATCAACCCCATTTAGAACAATTAAGAATAGAAATTTTGTTGGTGAAATTTTGTTTTTACCTTGAGTGAACAATAAAAATATAAGCAGTGATGATGCACCAGTCGTATGATCGAACGTACTTGTAAGTTTGGCACAAATTCATTTAATGAGAGTAGAGATCCTGAAGGTTCCCTAATTTGGTTGGATCAGGATAAGAATAATAAATTTAAATGGTTTAGTGATAGAAGGATGAAACGAGAAATATTGGCCAGACAACCTACAGTTCCCAGAGACTCCTGAAACACTAGGAGCTTAGTACCAAGGTTTAGCTAATGTGGAAGGAGACCACCTGCATAAGCTGGGTTAACTATAGTAACCTAGCAAGATGTTGAGGATACATCCAATATGGTGATAGGTACGATTACAGTTTCGGTAGTGATGACTATATTTAGATCGACCTTATAACTATACACTTGTATGTGTTAAAAGATTGTGTTAGATTAGTGTGAAATTGGAGTTGTTAGAGTGCCATATGATAATAAATAAATACTTTCAGTAAAGCTACACCAGTAGCATAGAATGTTCACAGAGGTAGTCACATAGTAGTTAGAATTAGAAGCTCTCTAATGAGTTGATCTTATTAGACATCCATAACTATGAAGTTATACTAGGAAGGGAATTGATTAATAGTGCATTCTATCGATGTGATTTTCTTCTAAAGGAAGTTAGGATTGGTACAGAAGGGAAGTTAGACATAGTATCCTAAGGGAAGAATTTAGTATACAAGTTATTCAGTTCTATGACTTGATAATTACAAAAGTTTATTCTGGAGGATGAAATTGCTTATTACGGTTGAATTTGTTAAGGATTAATTATCGTACTAGTAATTGGTGACTATATTTTGATATGTTTAAATGTTATGACCTTATGGAGTGATTGATATCAATTTTAGCATAAATTTTTTTGTTTAAGGTCAAGTCTATTTTTGAATGTAACATGATTTGTGGATTCGTACAAAGTAATGTTATAGATGACATTGTGATGGAATCTTTAATCAAGACTGATGATTGAACACTGTGTTTGGGAGTAATGATCAGTTTGATGTAAGCTTTTAATTGTGCGTATATTAGTATATCGATTCTAAGTATTGAACATTCATTATTTTATTTTTTATGTAATTCAATTGTTATATTTCTCAAAAATCATATGAGTGAATGGTCGTATAATTTTCAAGGAAATGTGAGCGATAAGTTTTGATCCATAATGGAGAATTGTCTCAATAGAATTTAGAGCTATTACTTTACAAATAGTTATAATTGATGATTTGGAGAATGATAAGAATTATATATAAGAACTTTGAATAAGTATGACATGGAGATTTTAGTAACTAATAAAATCCCAGATTGAGTTCTGAGGTACCTGAAATCATATAAGTGTTTTTTGGTATTAGAAATTGTTAAGTAAAGATATTTTTGTTGAACATCAAAGTTGCATAATGGAAGTATAAGGTCTACTCCTTATTTGAAGAGATTAAGGTTTGATAAATTAGAAATTGTGTTACAAGTTAGTTAAACTGAACTTTGAGGAAACTGAATGATTTTTATGTGAATAGCACATCATGTTAGTGTCTTAATATATGATCTTAAGTGATTGATTTACTTCCAAAGAGTATGATGGAAAATGAAAAAGGTATAATAAATAGTTCACTAGTGGTTATGGATTTAAGATTCGAAAGCTAAGGAGTCCATGTGAGGCAAAATAAATAGAAGAAAAATATTATTAAGTTTTGTTTATAATTAGAGACAATAAAGATAAGTTGCAAATTCTGAGGGAATTTTATTAAGAGGTAACGTTAAGTTGAAAGGAAATCCTAGATTGAGTCACTCACTAATGTATGCTGTGAATATGAGGAACACAAAGAGGCAATATGCCTTGAAAGTGCTTTATGATAAAAAAAGGTATGAAAATGGTGATAGCAAAGTATATGTCTAAATGTTTGTTAAATCAACAAATCAAGGCTAAGAGTCAAAGAACCAATTAAAAATTTTTGCTTAGCCACTACTTATCCAGAAATGGAAATGAAAGTTTGTTACGAACGATTTTATGGTAGCAATTTCACAATATCTAAGTGGATATGATAGTATATGGGAGATAAATGATTGAATTACACAATCTATCACTTTCTTAACCATCCAAAGTAGGTATTCTCTAGATAGATTAATCAAGTTGTAAGTAAATGGAAGTATATAGTTACATAGAGTGCTGGTATATAAGGATTAGATAGATGAAAGTAAATTGGTTGGACTAAACTAGTTCAGATAACCACAAATAAGATCAAAATTATTCACGTCAAAGTGATATTACCTAAAATCGACAACAAAGTTAGTTGTAAAAATGGAGGAAGCATATGGAGTTTAAAGTAAAAAAAAAAACAAAGAATTTTTGTAAATATCATCATGGAAGGAATAGTCAGTTTTAGACGATATGACAAGTTAAATCTATGATATATTGGCCCCTATGAAGTGATTGATAGAGTGGATGTAAAGTCAATATATGTATTTTTAAGATGACTAAGTTTTTTAAAATTTAAGGACAAAATTTTTATGAGGGGAGAAATTGTAATATCCTAGTTTGATTATTGTACAATGTAATATAATGTATATGCATTTTATAGAGTATGCTTTATTTATAATATAGTAGAGTTTTTTTAAGTGTTTAAATGAATTATTGAGGTTATAATGTAGATTAGAGATAATTCTAGACTCGACCAAAAATTTCTCGAAGAATTTTGGAAAACTATAAGAAACTACATAATGAGCTTTAAAAGCCCTAAAATGTGCTTTAAGGATTTAGGCGACACTTTTGAATAAAATTCGGATAATTTGGTGAATAGTATTTTTGGATGAATAGTAAATCTGGGTGAATAATATTTTTATTAGAATAGTGATTTTGGGGACCCAAACCTAAAAATTAAAAATATCCAGAATAGGTATTAGAGTTAAATGATATTAAAATGGATCAAAGATAAGTCTGATCGGATGAATATCTGAAATTCCGAAAGTTTAGGACTCAAAATGCCTTTTTTGTCAAATTTTTGGTCTTATTTTGTAAGTATTAGTAGGAAAAGTATTTTTAACGTCTGTCACTTTCTTAAAATGTCTAGATCTTATAGTTGTGTACAAAATATATAAAATTATACTTGTTTGTATTTTTAGTTTGAAATTATAATAGAAAATATTGAACCATTAGAAAAAGATTCGATGAACTTAACATCTTTTATTCATGGCAAGTTTGATCTAACATGGAATTATTTTTCTTCTTCTCAAATATTTAATTGAAATATTTAATATAATTGTATATTTTGAGATGGGATGTTTAAAGAAAGACAATTTTATATAATAAAAGAATATCTTGCTAGAGTTAAGGATAAGATTGTTTCTTAAAAAAAGGACGAATTGATCTATATAAGAGGATCCTAAATTATTTGTAACAATAAGTAAAAAAGCAAAAAGAAAATAAACAAGATTATATTTTATATTTTAGAGATTATGAAGCACAACAAGTATTGTAGAAAGGAAAAAGAAAAGCTATTATTAACATGGATTCTTATTTTCTTTTAAGAACGACTCCTAGTTCTCAACCTAGTTTAGAAAGTGTTTTGGTTGATAAGGATGTTGGTTTACGATGTAAGTGAGTATAGACTAGATGTTTCTATCATTGATGTATTTATTCAAACACTTTAAATTCACCCTATTTTTAAGATGTAATTGTTGCCACAATAACAATAAATCTATGATTTAAAGAATCTTTTTATTATAAGATTCACGTGCGTTTGCTTCATGATTTAGAAAATGAATGTCAGTTGATTGTGGAAACATATAAGTCTAATTAGAAGACAACAGGATGCATTATTATAGAAAATGAACGGATTCATCAAAAACAAAGAACCTTGATTAATTTCCTAGTTTATGGTAATATTGGAAAACCTTTTACAAAGTTTGTTGATGCTTTTGATATGGTAAAAAGTGCCTATGCTTTATCTAAATTACTTTTTGAAATTATCAAGTGAGTTGGACAAAAAATTGTTGTGCATTTCGTTATAGATAGCATAACTAATTATATATTAGTTAGGTATGTATTAAAATCATAGTATAAATATATTTATTGATTTCCATGTATTACCTTTTTTTTTAATAAATATCATTGAAATGTGCTTAATTATTGATACATTTAATACACCACACTTAGTGATTAATGCCTTAAAATGTTTAAGATACTCACTTTAGCTCATATTTGATTTAAAGTACATTTTCGAAGTGAAGGAGCTAAAGTGACCCGAAAGCATACTCATTGAGCCATCTTCTCAATGTTCATACCCTATTTTCTTCATAGAGCAAGAAGAAGAAGAAGATTACAAGAAGAGGAGACAAAATAGAGCATAAAAATGGAGAACATGAGACCACTAATGTAACAATTAAATTGTTACAACCATGTATAAACATTCTTGTAATTCACCATACAAGTTGTCTTTAGTTTTTAGCCTATATCTAGAAACAATTCGGTTATTGGAGGTGAACATGGACATTTTTCCATTTAATCCAACTGTCCATTTAACCTAGATATCCCATTTTAACCTAGCTATAGTGGAGATGAAATGAAGGTGTGATGTACAGGTAAAGGAGGGCATAATTGGATAGCAGCTGGATCATCAAGCTCCCTTTAGTTTAAGGCTACCTGTCCATTCAAATTAACCTATCCTTTGGACAATAAAGAAGGGAGTGTTGTCTGCACTTGGAGAAAAGAAAGAGTGAAGAATTGAGAAAGTGGAGTAGCTTATTCTCTTCAATTCTTGCCACTTATCCCACTCCCTTTGACTTAGCTTTTGACTATACAAAGAAGGGGTGATAGCTAGGACAAAAAAATGGGCCAAGCTAACAACCATTCTTCTTGGATATGGAATGTATGTGATAGCTGGAAGTGTGCAACCAAGAGAACTTAGACAGCAGCAGACAGATGCAAATCTTCATCATTTTCTCTTCATTTTTCAAAAAGAGTGGAGACTATGGGAGCTAATTTTTGGAGATTGATAGAGAGAATGTAGGGCCAACCTTCCTTATGCTAATTCGAAGGTGAAGTTGACTCCAAGGAGCACATTTAAGCATACGTCATTGTGTATTATTTTCTTTCCCTCTTTTCGAATTGTTTATGTTATCTTATGCTTAACGATTGAGTATTATGTAAGAATGATTTTGATGCTCTACTAAATTGTTTTTCTTGAAAACCCACTACTAGAACTTGAATACGATACGTAATAGTCATGTTTGAAGTCATATGTGGCAGTTAACGATATTAAATCGTTAAAGATAACGTGGCATGAGTTAAATAATATGAGCTTATATGGTTATTGCTTAGATTGATATGTTTTTCTCATTCGTAATGTGACTGCCTGATTAAATTTAGATAGCCATTTCTAGGTTATCTAATAGTTAGGGTTAATTAATGAGTTCTTCTTAATTAACTATGACATAAAGAAAAACTAGAATTAACAGAGCTTGTTATTAATTAACAATAATAATGTAAAGACAGGTGTAAATGCAATAATAAAATGACGTATGTGAAATTTTGCGTAGACCGAGTGAGAGATCCCACATCAGTTGGAGAGGAGAATGAAGTACGCCTTATAAGGGTACGAATACCTCTCTCTTATAGATGTGTTTTCTATAGCCTAATGCACTGGATCCCATTAGAACTCCGAGGTTAAATAGGCTTGGGTGAGAGTAGTTCTAAGATGGTTGACCTCCTAGGAAGGCCTCGGAAAAAGCAAAACCCTAAGGGCTTAACTGAGCCAAGGCCCAAAGCGGACAATATTGAGCGTGTAATTTGGGCTGTTATAAGTAGTATCAGAGCCGGTATCCAAACCATTGTGCCAGCTAGGCTGGACCCCAAAGAGGGTTGGGCCCTAAGAGGGTGGAGAGTGTGAGATCCCACATCGGTTGGAGAGGGGAATGAAGTATGCTTTATAAGGGTACAGATAACTCTCCCTTACAGATGCGTTTTTCATGGCCTTATGCATCGGATCCTATCAGAACTTCGGGGTTAAATGTGCTTGGGTGGGAGTAGTTCTAGGATGGGTGACCTCTTAAGAAGGCCTCGGGAAAAGCAAAACTGTAAGGACTTAGCTGGGCTAAGGCCCAAAGCAGACAATATCTGTGAGCGGGTAATTTGGGTTATTACAAGTGGTATCAGAGCTGGTACCCGAACCATTGTGCCAGCTAGGCTGGACCCCAAAAGAGGGCTGGGCCCTAAGGGGCTGGAGAGTGTGAGATCCCACATTGGTTGGAGAGGGGAACGAAGTACGCCTTATAAGGGTACGGATACCTCTCCTTTACAAACGCATTTTCTATGGCCTAATGCACCGAATCCCATCAAAACTCTGAGGTTAAATGTACTTGGGTGAGAGTAGTACTAGGATGGGTGACCTCTTGAGAAGGCCTCAGGAAAAGTAAAACCATGAGGGCTTGGCTGGGCCAAGGCCCAAAGTGAACAATATCTGTGAGCGGGTGATCTGGGCTGTTACAAGATAGTATCAGAGTCAGTACTCAAACTATTGTGCCAGCTAGGGTGGATCCCAAAGAGGGCCGGGCCATAAGGGGGTAGAGATTGTGAGATCCCACATCGGTTGGAGAGGGGAACAAAGTACGCCTTATAAGGGTATGGATGTTATTAGAGCTGGTACTCGAATTGTTGTGCCAGCTAGGCTGGACCCCAAAAGAGGGCTGAGCCCTAAGGGGGGTGGAGAGTGTGAGATCTCACATCGGTTAGAGAGGGGAACGAAGTACGCCTTATAAAGGTACGGATACCTCTCCCTTATAGATGCGCTTTCAATGGCCTAATGCACTGGATCCCATCAGAACTCTGAGGTTAAATGTGCTTGGGTGAGTGTAGTACTAGGATGAGTGACCTCCTGGGAAGGCCTCGGGAAAAGTAAAACAGTAAGAGCTTGGTTGGGCTAAGGCCCAATGCGGACAATATCTGTGAGCGGGTGATCTGGGCTGTTACAAGTGGTATCATAGCCGACACCTGAACCGTTGTACTAGTTAGGCTGGACCCCAAAGAGGATTAGGCCTTAAGGGGATGGAGAGTGTGAGATCTCACATCGGTTAGAGAGGAGAACGACGTACACCTTATAAGGGTCCGAATACCTCTCCTTTGCAGACGCATTTTCTATGGCCTAATGCATCGGATCCCATCGGAACTCCGAGGTTAAATATGTATGGGTGAGAGTAGTTTCAGGATGAGTGATCTCCTAGGAAGGCCTCAGAAAAAGTAAAACCTTAAGGGCTTGGCTGGGCCAAGGCCCAAAGCGGACAATATCTGTGAGTGGGTAATCTGGGTTATTACATCGAGACTAAAAGAAAGAATCAGATTTCACACTTTAAATGTTTTCTTTAATTTGTCTTTGTCAGTTTAGTTTAGTTTTGTTTGATTTTTTTATTTGAAACCCAAACCAAAACCCCTCCAAAAACCTAAACACTAATTATCTTCATTTCAAAAGCTTTACACACACTCTCTCTGGGATCAACCTAGACTCATCACTACTATAGTTATTTTGTGTAGTGTTATGACCAACTACCAATCATTTTAAAAGATATTGGTTGTAGAGACCACATTTTTCGTCTTGCTTCATGTTCATCTAAGATGACTATTTTTGTGTATAAGCATATTACATTTTTATCCTAGTTAAGAAAGCAAAAAGACTAGATTAAGATTATCGTCCTATTGCTACTAGGTTTACAACTACAATTATTAATTTGAAAAGTATTTACGACTATAAGTAAGTACTTTAAAATGTGGATAGTTCTCAAAGATTCTTGGTGAGTTACTTAGGAAAAGAGAGAGAAAAGGTGAGTTTTAACATAAAAAGGAGAGTAATAAAGAGAAGGAGATGAAATTACATATGGAAACAAAAGAATGTTAGGGATTAAGTTAAGGCCATGAAGAATCAAGGTTAGTAGGAGCATTTTAAGGTGCATAACATATAGAAAATTAGAACTCTTATGAAGAATGTATGTTAATCGTTATTCTTTATTATTTTTGTGTTAGATCTTAATGATTTATACTTTTCCTTTAATTTGACACTTGGATTTGGTTAGGTGTTGTTGATTTGAGTCGAATCATTGGTAGGTTATAAGTATTGTGTTTGAAAACTTTATGACAAGTTGAGTCTTATTATAAGTCAGTATTATTAGATGTATAGTTATGTTTGAGTCATGTTGAAGATTTTGAGTTAGTGATGTATGCGTAATGTTTTTTTTTTTTGATAAATAGGATATTATAAGTGATGAGTTTGATTTTTTCATTTTATTTTAGATGTCTTGGATGATTACAAATGATGAGATTACAAGATTTTTTTAAAGGTAAATGGAAATGTGGATAGCTAGATGTATTAGTTACGGTAAAAATTAATGTATTCAGTTGAAACAAAGAACAATGAAATTAGTGGGCGCAAAAATCAATGTAACTTTTTGAGTTAAAAGGATAGAATGCAAATTGATAAATCCATTTATGACAGAAACCAAATATTGTGTGGTTATATTGACACCTTTATACGAGTATTTATGTGAATGACATAGATTTGAACTTATTCCTTCATATCGCATGTTTGATGATTAGTAAGATATAGTTATACTTCGCTTTATCAGCACAAGCATAGTAAGAGGTAGTACACATTGAAATGTAGACATTTTGAAATTTTATTTTATTATAATTTTATTTAGTTGATACTTTATTGAACTCTTTTAAAAGTGAATATGAACAAATGAAAAGAAATTACAAATGCATGTAGACCAATCTAATCAGTTCATAAAAAAATTATTTTCAATATTTTTATTTGTACATAAACATGTAAAATATATTTTAGAATAATTAATATGTAAATAAAAGAGGATAAATTTGGAATGTTCAATATTATTAATTTTACTTTTATAAATAAAAAAGATGATATAATTGAATGCTTAAAATTGAGTGAACAGTCTATATCTTGATCATATGATTATTTAATAATTATTATGTTATGCCTAAATTATACAACAACTAGTCCCACTCTATTAATAAATCACGAGTTTAGCTCAACAATAAGTAACAATTTTATCATATCCTATGGAATTGAAATTCGAGCTTAAAAATTTCTAATTATATTAGATTAACTAATCAATTTCTAATGATTTTTTTTTGTATCACCTTCCCTTACAATTAGGACTCCGTCCATTAATTTAATGACAACCCATTGATAATTTGATATCTCTAATTATTGTTCATTTTGACATTAATTAAACAAGTTTACATTATTAATCTATTTATAATCGATCCTTAATCCACTCCTTATATTATTGTCCTTCATATTATACACATCATCTACAAAACATTTTTCTATTGTTTGTGTTTTCTCTCAATTTTCTTTACAGATATAAGATTATTCTAATTTTAGTTTGATAAATGATTATTTTAAGTGACTCATTTATGCTTTGGTATAATAATTTATTTTGTGCTCTCTTAAACTTATACTATGTAAAACTTATTTTGTGCTCTCTTAAACTAGTACTAATGGCAAGTATAAAGTTATTACTGATGTCGCTAACGAGATTCCATAAATTTAGTAATTATTTGATTAGAAAAGGGGTCTCATTTTTAACAGTCATAAAAATATTATTAAGAACGTGTACAATAATACCTTTTATAAGCATGTCAAGTAGTTTAAAATTGATAGTTAAATATGTTATTATTCATCTTATATCTATTTTATTCACTAATTAATTTAAAGATAAATTATTTCAATCTCTTCCATATTGAACTTTTTTATTTTATTCATTATAATTTATAGATTATCATGATTTTCTTAATGAAATATTTTAACTATGACTAATATCATTGACGTCAATCAATAGATAAAACATGTAGATGTTTTGTCAACATTTAAAATTCTATCATTTAATTAATTTTGTAGTCATTCATTAATAAAGATTAAAGGTGTGAATATAAGCAATAGTTAAACCAAATGAAAGGAAAGTAAATAATAAATTTAAAAAGATAAAGGATACTAAATTAGTGGACATGGGAGATTCTGCTACCTCTTTCTAAGGTATGATTGACTCATTTTGCTTGCATGTTTGATTCCACCATCCTCTTCTTTTTGGATCATCAGCTCAACTTGTTACTCATTCTCACTCTTCACCATTTTTTCTCCATCTTCATGGATTGCTTTTGGTTTCCCAAGGGCAATCTTGTACTTCTTCTAAATTTCTCTTCCCATCAATCCCCTTTATCGTTTTTTCTAACTGTTTTGTTAAATTCCTTATCTACAAAACTAACCCTAGCCATTTTGGACAATATGTCCACTAACCCTGATCTATGATTTTCCAAAATTTTCCCTTACTACCAAACCATTCCCGTCTTCACCATCTACACAACCTCCCTAGAAAATATGGAAGCAAGTGGTAGGTAACAAACCATCCTTGACCCTCACCTTTAATCCACCACAAGAGATTGATGGTAAGTTAGTGATTTGTCCTCAAATTGAAAGTCTCTAAGAGGGAGCTAAAAGCTGGTAATTAACACTAATCGAGTTCCTTTTTGACCAAAGGCTAGCCCTTTCTCTCATCCAACGCTAGGCCACTAAAACTTGGAAAGCTCAACGGTTATCTAACGTTTTACTTCAGAGGACAACCTCATACTTTTCATACTTTCCTCTATATTTGAAGCTCACAAAGTCCTTGAAATTGGTCCATGGCATCTTGGAAACCAACCTATCTTCTTTTCCATATAGAGGAAAGTATGAGGTTGTCCTATTCTCCAAGATATAGTTACAGACTGCACCAAATGCCATAGTGATGTTCCTGGTATTTCAGTTGTTATCGCGACATCTCCTAATAAATATGCATTACCTACTTCGACTCCTATTGTTAACACATCAATTGTGGATCTTTACACTAAGGAAGTAGCTAATGGAGAGACCTTCCAAACTGTGGAGAGGAGATGATAAAAAAGGATAAAAGTAAAAGATCCACAGGTCAATCCTCTTAACATGTCAATCATAACCTGGAATGTATAAGGAATAAACAACCCCTTTAAGCTTTTAGATTTAAGGTACTTTCTTTTCAATGAAAAACCTTTATTAGTAGCTCTTCTTGAAACCAAAATAAATTTAGAAAACTGATGTAAGTTACAAATCCTTGCCCCTCAATGGAGTATAATTTCAAATCACTGCCATCATGTTTTTGGTAGAATTATCTTTTGTTTTAAACATGATGAGCTCAAGGTAGATTCGTTGGACTCTAATGAACAAGTAATGCATCTCCATTAGACTTTTCTGTATGAGAATGTTGATATAAATATCTTTTTTATCTATGCGAGTAATTATTCTTTTCAGAGAAGAAGCCTTTGGAATGTTCTTAGAACAAAAAGCTGTTGCATTGCTAAACTGTGGTTCAAATGTGGTTATTTTAACTCAACTCTCTTCACTTCAGAAGCTTAAGGCCATTGCAATCTTAGGAACCATTCAGATGACATCCAAGATTGTGTTCAGGATATAGGTGTAACTGATCTGAAATTCAAAGGACACACCTTTGCTTGGTCAAATAAACAAACTTCATCTTGGTATATTCGGAAAAAAATTATCGTGCCCTTGTTAATGACACCTAGTTGAACACATTTCCAAATAGTTTTGCACATTTCAAAGACCCTTTATTCTGATATCACACCCCTATTATAGTTGACAGCTTGTTTCATAAACATATTACTCATTATCCTTTCAGATTCAATAATTACCTTATGCATGATCTTGGTTTCCCCATAGCATACAGGAAGGGTGTTAAATTCCAATGTATAGGAACCAAAAAATTATGCTGTGTACAGAAGTTGAAACTCATCAAGCATGAGCTTAAGTTTTTAAACTATGTAAAAGGTTCCACCACATCTGCCATACACTCTAGTAGATCAGAACTAGAAGCTACTCAATCACTGTTAGCTTTAAAGCCTACTGATCAACAGTTACTGGATAGGGAGAAGTTAACAATTACAAAATATATGCATGCTGTGAAAAACCATCATTCTCTGTTTCAACAAAGAGCAAAAGTAAATTGGTTCAAAGATGGTGACCACTGTATATGCTTCTTCTTCAAATCCATCCTAGCAAGGAAAAATTACATCAAAGTTCAATCTATCACATCCTCAGCAGAGTCACCACCCCTGAATTCTCAATACATACAAGAAGAAGCTATAAGGTACTTTAGTTCCCTTTTTGGCTCACCAAGTACTACAACTACTTCCCTCTCTAAGCCAAGATAACTCACTTTAAAGCAAGTATCTCCTCATGATTTAGATCTTTTAATAAAACCTGTTAAGGATAATGAAATTGAGAGAGTAGTTTTTGACATAGATAGTATGAAGGCCCCCGGGCCTGATGGCTTCAACTACTTCCAAAAATTAAAGCATATTATTGGAAACTTTGTGAAAAAGGCAGTTCACAAGTTCTTCACAAATTGGGTACTTCTTAAGGAAATCAATAGAACTTTTCCTTGTTTAACGCTGCGTATGGTTGTTGTCTCCTGTATGCGAAGATGGAACGAAACAGAAATTTGGAAATAGAACGGAACAAAAATTGGAGACAGTGAGGTGTTTGGTTATGATGGACAGAACAGAAAAAACTGCCTCCGTCTCGAGGATAGAAATGTGTTTGGTTACAGTAGACAGACCATAAAAATTGTGTCATGATGAAAATACCCTTGGTCCTTAATATGATTAGAAATATGTAATTCATTGATAATTTTGTTACGAATGATTTGTATTAGTAAAAAAGTTAACAAATAATAATAATAATAATTTAAAATTAATATCAAATAATAATAATAATAACAACAAAATTAATAATAATAATAAATAAGTACAAAATGTATCATACTAATAAATTTGAAAAATAATAAAAAATAATTTAAATAATAAATTAATAATGATAATAATAAATATAAAATGTATAATAATAATACATATAATA
>JAOQMP010000002.1:33922777-33949847 GCA_027563575.1 Erythroxylum pedicellare
ATCGAACCTTATTGGATATGGTGAGATCCATGATGGGGTTCACTGATCTTCCTATCTTCCTATGGGGATATGCTTTAAAAGCCACTGCATATTTATTAAACAAAGTTCCCACTAAAGGAATCACTAAAACTCCATATGAGATGTGAAAAGGACGTAAGCCTAACCTAAAACATTTAAAAGTTTGGGATTGTCCAGCTTATTTCAAGAGATTGCAGCCAGATAAGCTTGAAGCGAGGTTTGACAAGTGTAGATTTGTTGGCTATCCTAAGGAAACTATGGGATACTATTTCTATCACTCTTCTGAACACAAAGTCTTTGTGGCCAGAAACGCAACCTTTTTAGAAAGGAAGTTCCTTAATGAAGGAAGTCATGGTGTAGAAATAGATTTTGATGAAATTCAAGATTTTGACGAGTCAACACAAGCTTAAGAGCATCAAATGCATGTTGAACAGTCTTTACTTGATGTCTTGAAGTTGACACATAGGGTACCAGCCTCAACTGTTGAGGAGAATGGACTAGTTAGTGAACCTGTCCAGGAACTAGTGCAACAACAAGATCAAGGAGAGGAAGAACCTATTGTATATGAGTCTCTTAGAAGGTCTACTAGGGATAGTCGTGCACCAGATAGATTAAACTTAATGGTGCAAGTTGATGAAGATAATCATATTGATAATGACCCTAAGACTTACGAAGAGGCTATGGCAAGTCCAGATTGTTACTTTACATTATCCGGTCGTTGAGGAGTATTGCTAGATACCAAACTTGATTAGTAATTAATTAGATTAATTACTACCGACTTAGTGATGAACTTATGTGGTCACACACTTATGAGCGTAATATTTTCCATTTATGATTATTTAATTTATTATGAGATAATTTATTAAATAATCTATATGACATATTATTATATTTTTTGCTAGCACAGAAAATATAATTAACAGTGGAAATTCTCTTGTACCAAATAAATGAACAAAAATAAATATTTTATAAATAATAATTATTATTAAAAAAAAAACCAAAAAGGTGTTATATGGTTTTTGGCATGGGTGATGTTGTTTTGGTTTCACATTTTAAAAACCAAAATGAGAGGATGCATTGGTTGGTTTTTCAAGTTACAAAAAACAACAAAGTTAAAACATATGCTGTATGTTACCTTTATAATGATATATATACAATTTTCATATTCTGGACGTGCATGAAAAATGAAGAGATATAATGATCTTCATTTTTCATTTCTTTTGTACGTGCATGAATAAACAAGAGAAAAGACACAAAATTGTTTTGCTTTATTCTTGAAGAAAGAGTTCGTCAAAATTTAACTATAGTCATATCAAGTGTTGAAAGCAGGATGTATTTCTTAGTGTGGAATAGATAGAGACTTCGTATTTTTAAAGTTTCATATCGATTAATCTTTAAATTCTAAGTATTTATTTTGACCTATTTTTACTATTAGTATATTTGTTAAACATAATAGATGAATATATAATTGCAATTTGTTATTTCTGCTGAGTTTGCGGTCCTTTAGATAGTTTTAAGAATTGACATATGCCTTCCTAAGGAAGAAGGCGACCTGCATATCTAATTCATCAAAACTACAAACGAGGCTTTGATTCTCAAGCGATTTTGATGGTTTTTGCTTGATAATGACACTCACTGTGGATAAGATGGCTATACTTTTATTTTCTTCAAGGTAGAAGTATATGGAAAATATGCAAAAGCTCCTCTCATTCTCACTTCTTGAATCAATTATTTACTTTGAGAGACATGATGCACGATGATGTCACAGGCAAAGCTGGGAATGATCTAAATTTTATATACTCTATTGGAAAGGCTACCTGATCGACACTCTAAGCAATAAAATCACCAAGAATCTCTTGAGAAGAAGATGCCCCGAAGTTGATTGGTACAAAATTATGTGGAACAAAGCCTCAGCTATCCTTCATTCTTTGGCTTGCTCTCCAAAATAAGCTCAATGCTTCAGACAATTTGCCTTATTTGCAAGTTGATAAAATATGTCCTATATGTCAGCTTTATGCAGAAACCTGAGACCATCTTTTGTTCACATGCCCTTTCAACTTCAACATATGGCAGAGGATTAAGAGGAAATGTCAATGGATTGCTCTGGGTTACACCATACTGGACATCATGCAAAGCTTATCAGTCAAGACAACTTGTTCCAAACACACTTAACTCATCTTTATTCTTAGTTTGGGAACTTGTGTGTACACATTAAAGAGAGAACGTAATCTCAGAAGGTTTGCACATCAAAGCTCAAGAGGAGAATCCATTCAGTCAGACATCATACGACATATCCGTGAGCTGCTGATTGTGAAGAATCTCAACCAACAATGCATAGATGATACATTATATTCTTTGAACATCTAAACACGTGTGTTTGCTCTATTATTTTCTGGCTTCTATTTTGTCCTTATTTCTTACATATTTGTGTAAGGAATGTAAAGTGTATACCCTTAGCTTTTTGTCTACCTTGTATTATTTCCATTATTTATCTATTAACACTATTATCTTTTTCAAAAAGAAAATAGATTTAAGTGTAACTAACTCTTATTTTGCTAATATGTTCAGAAAACTCATCACAGCAAAACGCTTTTATATTTTATTTCCCAAACTCAAGAAGGTCATGACCTTATATGTAGAGTTGTAATTCCTAATTGGCCTTTGACATTGCCCTAATTCATGCCTTTAAGATGGATTGTATGTACAGAGATTATTGCATATTCGAAAGCCCGTACTCTTGTTTCGTCTGTTTTAGAAACGACTGTCTAAATTGATCTTTTCCCCAGGAGTCCGTCGTGATCGAACATCTGCTCGACGCCCTAAAAGACGATTCAGAAATTTTGTCAAAATCCAAGAAGAGCACAATGGCACAAATCCAAAATTTTAAGATCTCTTTATAATGTTGCTACTAGCCAAAAACGCTGTCGACTGCCGTGTATATCACCACAGCAACTACAATGAAGTCAAACGTTAAGAACGATAGTTTCAAATCTAATTAAATACTCTTGCGTTGCAGTCGTTAGAAGTAGAAAATACTAAAATAAATATTGAGATGAAAATCTGTTTCGGCGGAGATAGCAACTTTTACTCTTCCTTGAATCAATCTCCGTGTTCAAATTTCTCACACATTCATGATCCCGCAAACACTTGTACCAGTTCCCAATCTCTCAAGTGGAAGAAAGAAAAATAATGCCTAGAAAAGGGTTGATAGTCTTCTGCGCATCTGCTGCCATACTCATAATCATCACAGCTATTATCCTAGTTGTCCTCTATTTTACTATCTTAAGGCCTAGAGAACCGAAAATCTATGCTTATCCCGCCACCCTCAAAAACTTCAACTGGTCATTCTTTCCTGTTCCATTTCTTAATTTCACGTTAGGCATAGTAATCAACATCGACAATCGGAACTACGGTAGCTTCAAGTACAAGGACAGTACAGCTAATGTTCGGTATCACAGCGACGTTATAGGTGATGCTCCGATCACAGCAGCTGAAATTCCTGCTCGATCAAAGTATAATCTGAGCCTATCTGTGACTGTATCTGCGAACAAGATATTGGATAACCAAAACTTTTTGAATGATTTTCTGAGTGGCGTGTTAACTTTTTCTTCTTCATCAAACGTGCAAGGGAAAGCCACCGCGTTGAAGATCTTCAAGAAGGATGCCAAAAGTTCAACCAACTGTAACATTACCGTCTTTATCACAGCACAGCAAGCTCAGTCAGATTGCAAGTCGAAACTCGTAATAAAATAAATGTAAGTTATAACCATGGATTTAGATTGCCAGAATTGATTGAAAGATGGAAGAATGGATTGCTGACTTCAATATTTTGACGTCGGTCGCTGTTTTAAATATTGCTTTTATTCGACTTATGAACTTTTTATGTGACAAATAAGTAACTAAAAGTACAGTGGATATTAACTTGAGCAAATATCCATTATCCCTCAAACTGGCCATCTAGGTTCTTTAGTACTTCATTTATAAACTTGGATATTGTACTCAATATGTTCATTATTGAGAAAATATGTTGGACCTTGTGTCTCATTCCAAGAAAATATCATGACATTCTCATCCATCAAGATTATTTGAATTATGATAGAATCCTTCCTGCTTTGCAATGAATCGAAAAAATAAAACTGAATTCTGGGCATTATTGTCCACGATGTTGTAGGAGATCGGTTCTTTTCTAGCTTCCCACTTGCGAACTCTACCGTTCGTTGAGGGCTTCAGCCTATATCTAATGAAAGTATTACTGACTCCAAAAGTGAACTCGTCGTATCCATTTTGTGAAAAAGTCATAGTAAGATATCCGTCAGTTTTCGTACATGAGCAATTTCCTTATTTCCTCTTAACTAGGTTTTGTTTGACGCATACATATTATTTATAAGTCAAAGGCCTTAAGAACCTAAAGATAATATTGGATTATAAACTTCAATCATATATTAAATTGATTATAAACATTTATTATGAACAAGTAAGTTTCTTGAAAGTAATAAAAACAATAGCCAACATATTTTAGTTTATGTACTTCAAATTTCTTTTCAAAATTATATATTTAACATATTTACCACGTAAGAATGGATGAAATATTTTTTTACAAAAATTAAAGGAACGTATTCAAAGACACGAAAGAAGATTACACATAGTCCATTGGGAAAATCCCAAGCGCTGGTAAGGAGAGTGAACAATCTCCCTACAAAAATAACAAAAATACAAGTAACCAAACTAAGAGGCTATCAATTTAAACTTCCAAAGGAATCAATTGACTTTGTTCTTAAAAAAAAGTTTCAGCTTGATGGTTTATAGAATCACAATTGTTGTCTCTTTCACACTAGCAAATTTGATTTTGCATCTCCTATTATCCCTTTTATTCCATACCCTATGGATACAGATCTCCAAAGCAAAACTATAAGTCTTCAAAGTGTCTTTATGTTTGCAAGAATGATCCATCAGCCATTGTATGGTTTCTAAGAATGAATTTCCTACGAGGTCCCATTGGCAATATCTTTAGATCTCATTCCAAACACCCAAAGCAAAGTGAAACTCAAAAAACAAGTGATCCTTAGTCTATTTTTTATTAACAACCATAAGCTCTTTAGGAACAGATACTTGTTCCATAAAATGTTATGCCAAGATACCTTGGAACCTAGAGATTGTAACAAACTTCCAGTTACCTTGTTGGTAGTATCAGTAACTGGCTTTCCTTTCCAAAAGAAACTATTAGGTTTATGAATATTAGGTAAGTATGCAGGTTTGTATCTTAATAAAGACTAGGATATAGACTAATTATTGATCTCTATTAGTTTAGAGACCTTATCATCTAAGGAGCCTAGTGTTATAGCTGCTAAGACTCCAAACTATTGGATTAATTGACTATTACTTGTCCAATTATTAGACCAAACAGAACAATTCTCACCATTTCCCACTCTACAAAACATATAAGCTAATATGTGCTTAATTATTGATATATTTAATCTATTACACTTAGTGATTAATCTCTTAAAATGTTTAGGACACTTACTTTAGCTCATATTTGATTTTAGTTACATTTCAGAAGTGGAGCTAAAGTGACCCAAAAGCATACTCATTGAGTCATCATCTTAATGTTCATACCTTACTGTCTTTATGGAGCAAGAAGAAGAAGAAGATTATAAGAAGAGGAGACAAAAGAAAGCGTAAAAATATAGAACATGAGACCATGACTGTAATAATTAAATTGTTACAACCATAAGACCATAACCGTAACAATTCAAATGTTACATTTATGGTTACAAGCATTCTTGTAATTCACCATGCAATTTGTCCTTAGTTTTTAGCCTATATTTAACAACAATTCGATTAATGGAGGTGAAAATGGACAACTGTCCATTTAACCTAGATATCCCATTTTAACGTAGCTTTGGTGGAGATGAAATGGAGGTGAGATGTGCAGTTAAAGGAGGGTATTATTGGACAGCAGCTGGATCATCAAGCTCCCATCGATTTGAGGTCACCTTTCCATTCAAATTAACCTACCCTTTGGATAATAAATAGGGAGTGTCAGCTACACTAGGAGAAAAAGAAAGAGTGAAGAACCAAAAGAGTGGAGCAGGTTCTTCTCTTCGGTTCTTGCCAGCTATCCCACTCCTTTTGAACCTAAATTTTGAATATACAAAGAAGGGGTGATAGCTTGGACAAAAAAAAGGGCAAGAACCGATAACCATTTTTTTGGATATAGAATGTGTGTGATAGTCGGAAGTGAGCAACTAAGAGAACTTGGACAGTAACAGACGGGCGCTAATCTTCATCATTTTCTCTTAGTTTTTCAATAAGAATGGAGGCTACAGGAGCTAATTATTGGATATTTATAGAGAAGATGGAAGGCTAACCTTCTTGACGTTGATTTAGAGGTGAATTCGACACCGAGGAGCACATTTAAACATACGTCATTGTGTATCGTTTCTTTCCCTCCTTTCGGATTGTTTACATTATCTTGTGCTTAATGATTAGGTATTGTGTAAGAATGATTTTGATGCTTTATTGAATTGTTTTTCTATGAAAACCCATTGCTAGAACTTGAATACGATACGTAATAGTTGTGCTTGAATTCATATGTGGTAATTAACGATATTAAATAGTTAGGGATAACGTAGCATGAGTTAAATAGTCTGAGCTTATGTGATTATTGCTTAGATTGGTCTAATTTTCTCATTCGTAATACAGCTGTCCGATTAAACTTAAAGAGCTATTTTTAGGTTATCTAATAGTTAGGGTTAATTAATGAGCTCTTCTTAATTAACTGTGACCTAAGGAAAAATCGAGATTAATAGGGCTTGTTGTTAATTCATGATCAATAATCTAAAAAGAGGTGTAAATACGATAATGCAATGACATATGTGAAACTTTGTGTAGGCCGAGACTAAATAAAGAGTCGAGTTTTACATATATTCGTCACATTTAAATTTTTTATTTAATTTTTCTACATTAGTTTAGTTTCATTTGATTTTCTTATTCGAAACCTAAACCAAAACCCAGCCCTAAAAAACCTGAACATTGATTATCTTCTTTTCAAAAGTTTTGCACACACTCTTTGTGGGGTCAACCTAGACTCACCATTACTATAGTTAGACTCACCATTACTATAGTTGTAGGTCTAATTACTTTGTGTAGCGTTACGATGCACTACTATCAACTTTAAGAAGGTCTCTAAGTTGCAAGAGTTGACCAAGAAACCAAGAATTTGAAGGATTGCACCTTTCAAATGTTGTTGCCTTTTAAGAAATAACTATGCATCCATTTCATCAAAAGCGAAGTTTTGTCCTCTAAGATTGCCATAATCTTTTCATAATGAAATGGTTGCCTTAATATCATTAATCCCCATACCTCCTTTTCTTTAGGAGAGCAAATATCTGACTACTTGACTTTAGCAAACACCTTCACTCCATCGTGGTGACTCTATAAAAAAATTGTGAACAATCTTTCCAACACTTTGATTAACTTTTTTTAAAGGGAATATATGTGAACTCCAATATATGTGTAATGAAGAGAGAATAGACTTAATCAATTGAAGTTTTCCAACATAAGAAAGTGATTATTAAACTAAGAGGAGAGTCTTTTCTGGACGTTTTCAATCAGAGTAAAGCATTATGAGAAACCTAACCTTTTTATGGATATACACAGACATAGATACAAAAGAGGAGGAAGCTTTCTACTCATTCTAGTAATTCTAGAGATGCAAGATTCCATACTTGAGGCTCCTTTAGAGATCAAGAAGTGACTTTTGTTGAAGTTCAACTCCAAACCTGAAATTCTTTTGAAAAGCTGAAGAGATTCTATTAGAGTTTTGATTGAGGCTAAATAAGCTTTACAAAACAAAAGTAGGTCATGTTATATTTTCCTCATTTTATATTCTAAATGACATATATTAAATATTTCATATACATTTTTAAAAGTTTATGAAGTAATTTTCAAAATTAGAGATTTTATATTATAAGTTTACTATATATAAGTTTGGTTCCATTAGAACTTTAAAAGCACGATATTGGAAAAATCCATTGATCTTTCTATTGTCATCTACTTATATTCTATATAACTTATAATATATGTTTTATATGGTCCATTATAATATTTAAAATAGGTTTATAATGTATAATAATTTAAAGTAATTAAAATTCATATTTAATGTAATTTTTTAAAATTAAAGAACATTGAACTTCCAAAGGAAAAGGCAAAGCCTTATAAAAGGATTAGTACTAATATAGTCTTTTATATGTTATTAAAGAAGATTGAACAAAATATAAGAAATACTAAATATGAATTAGAAAAGTAATAACAACTACTTCACTACACATATATAAGAGTTAAGTCTTTTAACTACTACATACATTGAAACTTTTAGAGATTGAACTATGGATGAGATGCAAGGATAATTTGAGATCCTTATCCTTAAACAAAATAAGCTCTCTAATCCAAGTATTGTTCTTTTGTTTTAGGATTTGAATCTTCTAAGATTTCCAAATAATCACATATTTCTTTCCTTTTGAAGTGACTAAACTATTAATTTGAAAGCTATCATGAACAGGGAATGGTCATCCTTGTCAGACATCAAGGGATCAGAGGTCTAATCAATGATTCTCTCCTACTAAAATTCATTGTAGATATGATCACACAATTACAAAACACTTAACCAAAGCTTATTTGAGTACAAGCTGCTAAAGAATATATGGTTTATGGATTCTATAGATTATAAGCATATGCATCATCTTAGATCAAGATTGGGAATACCTTTAAGTAAATTTAAGGTGTTGAACTTGTTTAAAATAGCAAGTCAACAGATAAAGGAAATCTTGGGGCTTGAAACTTGTTCCAAATAAGTTTATACTAACTAATATTGAGAGATAATGGAATTAGAAGTTCTTAACAAGGCTTATTGGTAAAGGTAATAGAAGGATGCTTTAAACATATATGTTTTTCTTTATATTAGTGCAAGGATAGTAACCAAGAACTTAACCATGAATTGTGTTACTTTCCCTTCTATTACATATTCATTCTTCACCATTTATGATGACTTTGACCTTAGAATTCTTTGGGAATGTTAGTATAATATTATTAAAGGAGGGGAGAAGATAGAGAAGATCAACTTCACTCCATTTGTCATATCAAAGCCGAAAAGACTCACTATTGCTAATCTTGATTTTAACTTCATTTTTCATGATGTCTCTAAGTTTAACAGTTGTAATATGGAATGTGGGGAACCACTTCTTGTATTAAAGCTCCATATATTCTTGCCCCTCAAGTAATTTTCGTGAACTCATTGATTAAAAATAATATTGTAAATTATCTTTGCAAATAGGACACTGTTCTTCATCAAAATAGATTATATTCTTGATCCACCTCTAAGCCTTAACATGCAAACATGTTCCTAATTGACCTTAGTATAGGGTTTCCTTCCAAGGTTCCTAGAACAAAGAAAGTTTCTTAGCTTCTCCATATGTTTGATTATTTTTCCTAGCCAACATCAAATAGGAGGTCTAATATATATGGAGACTGTTGAGAACTAATCTAATTACTTGCATTCTTCTCACAAATAAGAGACTTTTATTAGACTAATGGCCAATTCTCGTTTTGACGAGGGGCTAACAATCATAATAAGTTAATCTTTTAGAGGTAATTGCATCTTCGGGTAATAGAAAATAAGAGGTTTATGCTGAGTTTTTACAATTATAGATAATTTAACTAATAAATGAGCAGCATTAGCTAATAGTAGAAGGACACTTTTATCCTTATTCATGCTCAAACTAAAGAGCAAACCGAATGAATTTAGTGAGTCAATTAGGCAATTCACTAAAACAGAATAATCTCCATATAAGAGAAGAATATCATCAACAAAGGAGAGACTACATATATTCAGCAATGTTCATTTTAAAAAATCTAGTTACTCTTATTTATTAGAACCTAATAAAGATGTCGAAGTAACAATTTGAATGTATAAATTAATTCTCAATATTTTTAAAAATTAAATTAAAAATAGTATATCATAAACAAAAATTCAAAATTTAACTATTGAAATAGGAGAGACTATAACCTATATTTTAATGATAATAGAATAAATTACTACTAAAGATTAAATTTTGATAATTTAAAGATAAAAAATATGAAAATCATTCAAGTAAATATGAAATACGGAGATTTAAGAAGTCAATTAAGCTAATAGATATGTCAAGAAGTAAATTGAGAATCAAAGAACAATGAAGCCAAAGAAAAGAGCACAAGTCAATTGATGAGTTTCAAGATGACTGAAGTGAAGTAAAAGTTAGTTGTATAAGACATAAGTAAAAGTAAAGACATTTCAACTATAATCATTTATAAACTTGGATATCTTGTACTTAATATGTTAATTATTCAGAAAATATATTGGACTTTGTTGCTCATTCCAAGAAAATGGCATGACATTCTCATCCATCAAGATTATTTGAATTGTGATAGAATCCTTTCTACATTACAATGAATCAGGCAAATAAAAATGAAAGTTGAATTATGGGCATTATTATCCATGATGTTGTAAGAGTTTGCTTCTTTTCTAGCTTGCCAACTTACAAACTCTTAGGTTCGTTGAGGGCTTTAACCTATAACTAATGAATTACACTGTTTACACTGACTCCAACAGTGAACTCATCGTATCAATTTTGTGGAAAAGTCACAGCATGATATACATCAGTTTTCGTACATGAGCAATTTTGTTATTTTCTCTCAACTAGTTTTTGTTTGACTCACATATGCTATTTATAAATTATAGGCCTTAAGAACCTAATCAAAATATTAGATTAGAAACTTGAATCTTATATTAATTTACTTATAAAAATTTAGTATTAACGTGTTAGTTTCTTGAAAGTAATAAAAGGAATAGCCAACATATTTTAGTTTGTGTAAACTAAAGAATACAATGAAATAATACTGATAATACAAGTATAGATAATATCTAGTGAATAAATCATATACTTCAAATTTCTTTTGAAAATTATATTTTTAAAACATAAAAAGTAAGAATGGATGAAAGATTTACCCATCACTATAATAAAGTTGACCTTTGGCTACGAAAAATAATAACTAAAGGTCTAAAAAGCAGTTTTTAGCTATGTTTTGGTTTCAATATCGAAAATGTCGTCAAATCCATGTAGCTGAAAACTATGGGCGACAGTTGCTACGCTTTATTTTCATAGCCAAAAACTATTAGGGATGTTTTGAGGAATCACTGCTAATAGTTTGACTATGTTTCTTTTTCGTAGTTAAAAACTATTAGCTATGTATATAGGATCATAATAAAAAAAATTTAGCTACGTAGATAAATATAATTAGCTACATTTTTTTAAATACAACGAAACTTTTTGTCTAAGATTCTAAAAACATAACTAATGTTTTTAGCTATGTTTTACAAAATGTAGCTAAATTTTTCTATGTTTACAAAAGGGTGATGGAATGGGAAAGTAATATAGCAAAATTTTCATTGAAAAACATTAAGTACCTTCCAAAGTACAACTTCTTTATCATGTAATCACTTAACAATACAACCTGAGAGTAAAACAAAAAGCAATTGTTGTAACATTTATGCATTGGGTGTATCCCTAGCTTCAGTAAGGTTAGAAATAATTGAAATAATAAAAATAAAGCTGGATGAAGAAAGGTAAACATAAAAGCTTGAAAGTACTTCATATCTAGAGCTTTAGGACCATCAATCACTAACTTGAATTTTATGCTGGAAGTGAATCTAAATTTTTTAAAGACACTAACAACTAAACATCAATGTCAGAAGTGGGAATTGTTGGCTTTAAATGTCTAATTTGAACACTCTTAAATTGCCAATATTCTGGTGAAATATGGAATTATTTTAAGTTGAAACTAGACATTCAAAGACTCTTACATAGCCATTTCTTGGTGAAATATGGACTTATTTTAAGTTGCAATGATGCACATCCTAATTGAAGAACATGCAACTTCTATAAGAACTAGCACATTGCTTTTTTTTTTTTTCTTGAATGCATAATCACCATGATTGTTGATGAATTGGTTAATATCTTTTATACTATTAATTTGTCACTACGTTAAAAACATGTGAAAATAAGAACAATCAAAAGACAAAAATAATAAAAGAGAAAAAGAAAAAGAAAAAGAAAACCTACCATTTTAAGATCGATAAGCAGAGGTTTACTCCTTTTAGATTATCATAAAATGATCACTAACATTCTCAAGAGTTTGTTGAAAAGAAAGACAAGTCCATGGACAATGGCAACCTATCCAAAATGGATGTAAGAATGTTGAAGGAAATGAAAAAAAGAAGACATTGTTGTTGGAGGTGAAGAACTGAAGAGAGGCTTAAGTAAAGGCAAGAAGATATGAAAGTCTATGTTTGAATCAAAATTAATTACGAGAGGCTCAGGAAAAAACAAGTACATATCAAAGTATGTGTTTTACGTATTATCTTTAAAGCTCTTAAAGCCATAAATGTTAAGGACCCCAATCAGACACTTTGATTGTTATGGAATTTGGGTTGTTTTCCACCAATAATGTTTTCATCCTATTGCAACAATGAATAGTGAGTGAATGATTGTATCACTAATTGTACCAGGTCAATTTTTAGGAGCTAGTATAACACATCGATCAACTTAAATACCCCTCCTTATAATTTTCCTAGACATGTAATTAATAATGCAATATATCACTACAATTATACTCGATAATAGTTATTAGCTAGACAATAAGAAGGAGAAAACAAAAAAATTTATAAGGTTTGAACTTGTCTACTTGGAAACCACCAAAATATTGCACTATTTTGAAGAGAAGAATTACAAATGAGGGAGGAAAAAATAAATTCTTATAAGGGAGGAATACTTGTTCATTTTAGGATGATAAACAAAGATGAAGGAGCTTTCCTTTTATAGCTTCAAGAGGTTCCTCAATTTTCATGTTTCTCCAACGTGGGAAATATGAAACATATTCAACAATTCTTCACCTTGGCATATTTCCTAATCTTTATCCTCTCACAAATGAAACTATCTTCGGTAGTGTCTCCACTTGCTATCAAATTCTCAAAATGTTAATAAGGTCTAAACAATGTTTAAACTTGACAGCACTCACCACTTTTTTCATCAAATATACTAGATTTTTAGAGGTTAGGATTTTTTGGAGTATTATTGCATTGTCTTCCAGAATTTCTCGTATAAAATGGGAGTGAACATCGAAGTGCTTTGTCCTTATTGATAAACTTGGTTCTTTACTAAATGAATAACACTCTTACTATCATAATATACTTTGGTATGCTTCTGTCTAATTCTCAGTTCATCAAGCACCATTGAAGCCAAATCGCTTCCTTAACAGCTTTTGTAATTGCTATATAATCTGCCTCTGTAGTTGACAAAGCCACTATTGACTATAAGGTAGATTTCCAGCTGATTGGTCCCTTAGTAAAAGTAAAAACATAACCAGTGGTTAATCAACATTTATCTAGATCACTAGCATAGTCAGAATCACAATATCCATCTAAGCAATGACCACCTTTCTCGTCCTGCTCAGTCATTAATCCAATATCTATAGAGTTCAGAATGTACCGTAAAATCTATTTCATAGCTTGTCAATGCTCCTTACTTAGATCATGCATATCACTGCTCATGATTCTTACTGCTTATGAAATGTGATTCTTGTACACACTATAGCATACATCAAGTTACCAATAACCTTTGCATGCAGTACTTTTGTCATGTACTCTTGTTCTGCATCTTTCTTTGGAGATAAGGATGTATTGAGCTTCATATGAGAAGCAAGTGGATACTAACAGGGTTTGACTTTTCATTCATGCAAAAATGTTGTAGTACCTTTTTTAAATATTACTTTTAAGTCAAACAAATTCTCCCCAACTTTCTATCTCTGTTTATCTCTATGCTAAAAATCCTTTTAGCTTTGCCCATATCCTTTATTTCAAACTCACGATTAACAAAATCTTTAACCTCTCAATTTCTTTTAGAATCTTTGAAGCTATCAACATATCATCAACATACAGGAGAAGATGGATGTAGGATCCATCTTATACCTTACGCAAATACACATAGTGGCTGTATTTGCTTCTTTTGTACTTTTATCTCATATTAAACTTGTCAAATCGTTTGTAACATTGCCTTGGAGATTGCTTAAATTAGTATAATGATTTCTTTAATCTTTACTATACTCTCCCTACTAGAAACCTTGAATCCCTCTCACTGTGTCATATAGATTTCCTCTTCCAAATCTCCATGTAAAAATGTGTTTTTTTTTAATGTCAAACTACACTAACTCCAAGTTCAATTGTGCTACAATGGCTAATAAAACTCTAATGGAGGAATGTTTCACAACTGGAGGAAAGACTTCATTATAATTGATTCCCTCCATCTAATTATAGCCTTTAGCCACCAGTCTTGCCTTGTAATGGACATCATTCATGTCAAAAGATCCTTTTTTCTTTGTATATACCAATTTGCATCCAATGACCTTCTTTCCCTTAGGTAGACTAGTTATATTTCATGTTTGATTCTTATGAAGGGAATGCATTTCTTCATTCATAGCTATCCTCCACTTATTTGCTTTAGAACTTCGGAATGCTTTATGATAAGTGATAGGAGTTTACATCATTTTCAATTAGAGATGCGTAAGCCACCATGTCATCAAAGTGAGTAGGTTTTTGAATTCTTCATTTTGGCGTACTTAATGCAATTGATTCATATTTTTGCTATGGAAGTTCTTTAGTTTGAACCTCTTCATCATTCGATTCCTCTTCTGCTATAGGAGTGTCTCCATTAAATTCATCATTTCTTACTGGGTTTATAATCTTTCTTTTAAACTCCAGCTATTTTGGAGCGCTCTCCACCTACTGTAGAGTACTATCAGTTTTTTGACCACCTTTAGTTGTCAACTTTTTCACAATGGTAGACTCATCAAAGGTGACATCTCTACTAAAGATTATCTTCCTTGTTTCTGGAAACAAAGACGATATCCTTTCACACCAGAAGTGACTCCAATGAAAATTTCTTTCGTTGCTCTAGGATCCACCTTTGATTCTTTAATGTGTTTGTATGCAGTGGAACCAAAAACACATTAGGAATCATAATTTTTAGTTGGTTTTCTAGACTATAATTCCAAAGTTGTCTTGCCACCAATAGTAGTTAATGATAAGAGATTTATAAGGTCACATGGATATGATACAACCTCAACCCAAAATTGTCAGCCCAACCCATCGTTGGATAACATACATTAAACTTTCTCCATTAATGTTCTGTTCATACATTCTGTCACCCCATTTTATTGTGGTGTATTCTTAACAGTGAAGTGTGGTATAATTTCTTCCTCTTTGCAGAAATTTATAAATGGATCACTTCTATACTCTCGTCCATTATCTGCCTGGAGATGTTTAATCCTTTTGCCTATTAGAGTCTCCACCATTTTCTTCTAAACGAGGAAGACTCCCAGCACTTCATCTTTCATCTTCATTCTATACACCTATATCCTTCCAGAGAAATCATAAAAGAAGGTCACATTATAATGCTTTCTTCCCTTAAAAGTTTTTTTAGAAGTTCCCCATACATTAGAGTGAATACAATCCAAAAAACCTTTAGTATTATGGATTATAATGTTGAATTTCACTCGTGTCTGCTTTCCTTTAACACAATGCTCACAAAAGTCTAATTTACAAGCACGAGTCACTTTAATAATCCTTGATTTACTAAACTCTTCAAAGATTTTTCACCTGCATGTCCTAATCATATATGTGACAACCTAGCTACTTCTAGCTCTTAATGACTATCAGAAGCTACTGTTATTATTCCAATAACTGCTTTAACTTGGTAGTAATACAAGTTATTGTTCCTTCAAATTCCTTTCATCACCACAAGTGCACTAGAGATAACTTTCATAACTCAATTTATTGCATTCACAGTGTAACCCTTTGATTCTAGGACTACCAAAGAAATGAGATTTTTCGTCAAACTTAGCACGTATCTAACATATGTCAGAGTCTTAGTTGTTCCATCGTTATTCCTTAAGTAAATTGAACCAGTCTCATTTATAGTGTAGGGATTGAAATTTTCTGTGTAGATAACTCCACCTTTTAGCTATCTAAAATCAAAGAACTAATCCCGGTTGGGAAATATATGATGGCTATAGGCTAAACTAGCAATGATGGACTAGAAGGACTTATTAAGGATGTAACTAATGAAAGATCTGATTCTGCATCATTATACTCAGTAACATTCGAATCTATAAAAGCCTTACCCTTATTAGGTTTGCCTTTATTCTTGAGCTTCGGACAATCCTTTTTCTAGTGTCCAATCTCCCCATCAAAAGGCACGTTCATCCTTATTTGGTCTAGATTTTGATTTCCGTTTCTTTTTCTTCTTTCGACTTTAAGAATGACCTCGAACTACGAATGCTTATGCTTATTTAATTGTGCTTCCTTTCTTGTCTTTGTTGCTCAACTCATAACTGTACAACGCAGCACAAACTTCACTCAGAGACACCTCAACTTTTTCATAGATTAAAGTAGTTTCAAAGATCTCAAACTCCTTACAAAGAGAACCTAACAACATCAAAGCCAAATATTCATCTTCAAATGTCACATCCATATTTATTAAATCAACTACCAACTAATTAAAGTTAGTAATGTGATCATTCATAATGTTGTTAGGAACATAAGAGAAGAGAAACGGTCTTCTCTTCATGTAAAGCTTGCTTTGACTACTTTTTTTAAAATGTTTCCTCCAATGCCTTCCATAATTTACTTGCAGAAGTCTCCTTATAGAATAAATACCTTTATTATCTAGATAGGTATGATTGAATTGTACCATAAGTTAGACGATTGAAAGTCTTCCATTCTTTCTTATCCTTCCCTTTTGATTTCTCTTCTTCGACGCCAATATCTAGGCCTTACTGAAAAAGAGCGTCTAGAATCTCACTTTGCCACATGCTGAAATAAATCGTACCATAAAAGATCTTCATCATTAATCTCGCATTTGTTATAATAGTCATTGCCAGAATGGAAAAGGCTAAAGGTGTCAATGTGGATGGTGCAGTCGTATCTTTGATTTCTACTATCTCTGCTTTCATTAATGTAGAATTCCAATAACCTAAGAAAAATCTTCTTTTGTATGGAACTAATCGGGTGTTTGATGTGTGTAAGTTTTAATTATTAACCTCGACAATCTGCAAGTGCACAATTCATTAATGTAGTATCTAAGTTGTCGATCCCACGAGGAGGGATAATCTAATCCTAAAATCTAAAGCCAGAAAATAATACAAAAATTCAAATTGCATGAAACTATAAACGAGAAATTAATTCAATCAATCAAATCAATTTAAGAATCAATCAAGAAATTACTATTACTAAGCAATTGTAACACACCCAAAAATCAACCTAAGGAAATTACCAATTGAGAGAAAGGGAATTTTACCTATCCTTAATGCTAACCTAACTGATTATGAATTACTAGATTATTGGTTCTAGTCGATCCTAGGGTTGATTACTCTCTTTAAGTTATAATCATAAACCCTAATCAGATTATGAAAGTTGCAATCTCTCAATTAACAACCTATCCAAAACCCTAATTAGTTCTGAAGTTCTCTAATAAACTACTAGAAATCTATGTAAGATCTCTCTTCGCACAATTTACCAATTTGATTTAATTCTAATTATATTAAATCACCTAACTCTTGCTAGCCCAATTTAATGATTTTTCATCCAATTCACCCTCTCAGTTTATTATTAAATTATGCAATCTCAAAATTAAATCATAATAAATCTAAATAACACATAAACAATTAGATTTCATTAATTAAAAAAAAAACTCCGAATGTGAGTGTAGAACATCCTCAACATTCAAAAATCCTATCATGAAACTGTTATTCCAATTCTATACAATAATAAAACTAAAAATAAACAAGAAATAAATCTGAATGGATTATAGGAGGCAGCAATGTCGGAAAACTCCTAATCTTGGAAGGACATCGAGTCAGTGTCTTCTCATTTTCTCTCTTCCTTCTTCTTTTTCTCGATCTCTCGAAGAATTCTCTGTAAGGTGTGGTTGATGAAAAAGCTACTCCTTGCTTCTTTGTCTTGTTCTTTAAATATCCTTTGTGCTCTGAGCAGTCCTAGGATTTTTTGGGATCTAAAAGATCCAAAAAATCTCTTGACATGGGTCACGACTGTGGCCTCATGGGCCATATCTTAGCCTTCTGTCACGATCGTGGCATTCAGGCTAGGATCGTGGGCCACGTCTTGGGCTTCTATCATGATCATGACATATGGGCCACGATTGTGGGCTAACTATGATGCTTCTATCACAATCGTGGCCTATTGTGCTATGATCGTGGGTCGTTGTTTCAGTCCGAATGTCTCCAAAACTTCTTCATTCTTTGATGTTGACCTTGAAACACTAACAAACACATCAAGGTACCTCAAAAACATAATATTTAAGTTTAAATACTTGTGCTAACCCATAAAACACTTAAACATATATAATTAACAAACTAACACAATTCTATCCTAAACACACAATAAATGATTGACTTAATAGCTAAACATATATCAAACTAAGCCCTAAAACATGATGCAATTTACACTTATCAGGAACAACAAACTAAGCTATTACCACTGAGCATACTCAGAAAACCTTGGCTCTAATACCTATTGTTATGGAATTTAGGCTATTTTCCACTAATAATACTTTCACCCTATTGCTTAAGTGAATAGTGAATGAACCATTGTACCACTAATTACATCAGGTCAATTTTTAGGAGCCGGTGCGACACATTAGTCAACTTAAATACCCCTCAGAATTTTTCTAGGCATCTAATTAATAGCACAATGTATCATTACCTATATACTCGATAGTAGTTTTTAAATAGATAATAAGAAAGAGAACATTAGAAATTTATGAGGCTTGAACTTGCTTACTCCTTGAACAACACCAAAATACTCTACTATTTTGAACAGAAGAATTACAAATGAGGGAGAAACAAACAAAGTCTTATAAGGGAGGAAGACTTGTTCGTTTTGGGACGATAAACAAAGGTGAAGGAGCCCTCTGTTTATAGCTTAAAGAGGTTCCTCAATTTTCATATTTCTTCAATGTAGGAAATATGACACACATTCAACATTAATGTAAGATCTTAGACAATGGATGCATTAATTTTATCCACCAACGTGATCATACGATAATAGTTATACTATCCAAAAGAACATTAAATAAACATCACTATTATATTAAATATGTAATGAGTTAGAAACTTGCTGGTATATTTGTACCAATTAAATAAGCGAGAATATATAGTCCTAGCTAAACCATCCCTACTAAGTATTGCATCAAGAGGATAAGCATAATTCCAATACACTTAACTTCTACACTTCCTTGAGAAAACATATTGCTTAACATAAGCAACAATAGAAAGCCATATCTAATTTTTTTCTTATAACACTAAAAAACACAAATGCCATAGTCATTAGTCCACTGTTAGTTACAAAAGTTAAAACTATTCGATCTATGTTTTATAGATGACCTATTATTATTTTACAAAGAAAAAGATAAAATAACCTCTTTATTATTTCTTTGGCATGACATTTTATGTGTTAAAACTATGCCCTCGTGCACCATGAAGTGGCACTTCTCATAGTTTAGGACTAAATATGATTCTTCACATCTTTAGAGTACTTTGTCCAAATTAGACAGGCACTGCTCAAAATAGTCTCCAAAAATAAAAAAATCGTCCATAAAGACTTCCACAGTGTCATAGATCATACCTGCAAAGATAGACATCATACACCTTTGAAATGTAACTGAAGCATTGTATAACTGACAGCGAGTCATAACACTAGTCAAAATAAAATAACTAGACTACTACTATAGCAGTGGTGAGTCTAGGTTGGTCCCACAGAGAGTGTGTGTAAAGTTGTTGAAATGAAATTAATCGGTGTTTATGTTTGGATGGGGTTTGGATTTTGAAATAAGATGAAACTAGACTAATAAAAACAAAACAAAGAAAATATGCAAAAAATGATAAAAATGGGGAATTCGATAGGGACCCGATTCTTTAGTTCAATCTTAACCTACATCCTAATTAAGCATATTTCCTTGATTTTTTGTTCTTAAACCTCTCCTAGTAGCTATTAATTAGAAAGTAGCATTACAAATTAGGAAAATCAATCAATCAAGGCAATAACCACATACAATGCGTCATTTAACCTAGGTCATGTTATCCCTAATAATTACGAATCATTAGTTGCTATACATGAATTTTAACATAGCAATCACGGATTACATTGAAATTCTAGCAATTAGTTTGCAAATAAACGATTCAATGAATGCATTAAAATCATCTTTTCACATTGCCTAATAGGTTCGTATACAAATAACCAAACTATAACGACAATATGATCATTCATACACAAAACCAAAATCCATATACCTAGGATAACACAATCAATTCAATAAGAGAAAAAGAAACAACAAAAATATGAAAGAAATGCTTCACTCGGGTTGCTGGCATTGATATCACCTCCAAATTAGTGTCAGGATGTTATCCTTCCACGGGTCTCTCCCTGAAAAATATTTTAGCCTCCATTGATAACCCTACCGAAGACCCCTCTAGTGCCTCCTCCTCTTTTTTGTCGTAAGCTTTTGTTTTTGCCTTACAAGCCCTCGATTCTCTCTTACAGGCTTTGTTTCACGTTACTAACTTCACTCCATTTCTATCGCCTTACTGTTCTCCTCACTATGCTATTGATGTGACAAATAAACTTTGTTGTCCACTGTTACTATTCACATTTTACTTAAAAACCTAGGCACGCCTTTCATCTATAACGTCTACGTTAAATACATACACTTGCGTTTACTATGTTTTCATTAAATGCAAATGTAGTTTGCTTTTTCTTTTCCCACTCTATTGGAGCGTTTTCTTCCTTGTTGTGTTGCATTTTGGCTGCTCTGCTCACCACTTACTTCACGTTATTGTTTAGCTAATGGACTATTGCGTTTTCTTCATATTATGCATACGTTTTGGTCCACCATATGCAAGTTTCATGCTTCCATATACTGCACCTTAGCTCCATGGATGTTGCCTTATGTATTTTCCATTAGTTAACTTATCGCATGGCCATTAAATTAACTTAAATTGCATGTAAAATTCCATGTATAATCATAAAACTCATGTTCTTTACATTTTTGCTTTCATTTTCTTGTCTTCTTCTTCTCTTTGAATTTTCTTCTTCTTGCTCCAAGGAAACAAGTCAAAATTAAGATTTAAAAAATGGCCTAAATATCGTCACTTTAACTTATTTGCTTCTGACTTGTACCTAAAATCACATACTTGTCAAAGTGAGTATCTTAAGCAATTTCATGTCATCAATCGCTAAGTGTTATGATAATTAAACAATCAATTAAGCACATATCAATAACCTGAAAGGAATTCATCTATATGCAAATGTTTTATAAGGACATGTAAATGTGGTCTTTTATTGGTCCTTCGATAGATAAAGAGTTGGTTGTATCTTGAGTAACCCTCCAGGGAACTATAGAAAGAATGGCCAGCCGCCCTTTATATTGTTTGACTTATGAATAGGAGAGAAAAGTGATTCATTTTAGTCACTTTGTTGAGTTTGTAATAGTTGACGTAGACTCTCCATCTTATGGTTGTTCTTGTGGAAATTGGCTCTCCACTTTCACTCTCCATTATGGTCATTCCACCCTTCTTCATTAGGCATTGTATTAGGTTGACCCATTTGCTATTTGATATCGGCTATATGACAACGCATGTCGAGTGCACTATAAAATTTACCTAACTATATACACTAAAATTTGTAGTTATGGTGAGTCAGGGTCTAATCCACATGGAATGTTTGGTTAATTTCCGTAACAAAATTAATTGATGCAAGGAAATGTAAAAGGGGGTTTGGATTTTAATCAATTTATAAAATAAAATCAAAGTAAACTATCTAAAATGAATTAAAACAAGAAATAAAAATGATTAAAGTGTCGAATATAAGTAAGGTCCAGTTCTAGGGTCAATCTTGGCCTAAACACAATCAAGCATATTCCATCATCCTAACATCTTTACAACTCTCTTTGGACTATTGATCTGAGACTAATAGAACTCTTGACTAATCTCGGTTCCTCCTTAGGTTGTGTTTAATTAAGATACGATCGTTAATTAAACCTAAATATTGAATAACCTAGGATACGATCTTTAAATTCAATTTGGAAGCCGTATTACGAAGTGGAAAACAATCAATATAGGTAGTAACCTCACACGTTCAAGTTATCTAACCTAAGTTATGTTTTTCCTAATGACTTACGATTATTAGATGCTACTAAAAAATATCAAATGTAACAATTACGGATTACATTAAACATTATAGTACTAGGTTTATAATAGAACAATCCAAATAATATATTAAGATCATTCATACAAAAACTTGATTCAATTAACACAAACAACATAACAATCCAAAAAGAGATTAACAACATTAATCAAGATGAAATAGCTTAACTGTGACTTGGCAACAATATCCCCATTGAACCGACTTTAGGATGTTAGCCTTCCATCTTCTCCATCAAGCTCCAAGAATCAGCCCTTGTAGCCTCCATTATGTTCAAAAACGAAGAGAAATTGATGAAGAATTGTTGTTGTCTTTGTTGTTCCTCCTTCCCCGCTTTGAAGACCGATCAGAAAATGGTGATGAATGGCTTCAATAGAGGTTCAGCTGCTATCTCCTTAACCAACCGTCACTCCTTTTGCTGTAAACCGAAAAGGATAAAATTTATCAATTGTTATATTTCTTTTCTGCCCATTAAAACTCTCTTCCAGCCTTCACAATATGGCTTAACTAAAAAGAAACCAGGCGACCAGTTGCTCCACTTTTTCTTCAAATTTTTTAGCCACTCACAGCCCCCATTCACGTATTGCTTCAGCCTCCCTTAGTTTTCATTTTGGCCAGCTGCACTCACGTTATGTTTTCTTTTCACAACTACGTTAAAACTAAAATGAGACAGCCTCCACTCAGTTTTTATTCACTCTTCAACAAAAATGGCAGATTTAGTTCTCACGATTGCAGCCCCCGCACTCCTTATTTTATTCTCCAAAATGCAGCAGCCTTTCCACTCTCTTTTTACGATAAAAACTAGCTTCAAATCAGTGGAGAGATGGCTAACTGAAGAGAAACTAGGTGACCAGTTGCTCCACTTTTGCTTCGGTTTGTTTTCACCTTATTTCAGTTGTCCCTTCTTTTATTCTCTACTTGCTCCCCTCAGCCGACACTTCCATAACCTTTTACTTATTCAGTAGCAGCCCTCAAACCCATGAAGCAGCTAGTTTTAAAGAGAAAATGGATAGGTTTCATTTAAAAATAGAAGAGGACAAAAGTATTTTGATGGTGTCCTTCAGTTACTTTTTATTTTTCTCCAAATGTAGCGCTTACAATGTACTCACTTTCTCTCTTTTTTTATTCCAGCAAACACACACCTAGAACAACCCTTCACTTAACTTCATTTTTTTCCATTTTAAAGCTAGGTTAAATGGAATAAAACGGACAGTTGTTTTGTGATGCATCCAGCCCTCCTTTTGTCTCTTTCGGTTCATATTTTGAGTCCCACTTCATATCACACTCATGTCTTCTTTATACCTTATTTTTGGTTAAAAAGTGGAATGGAAGCTGGTGTGTGTGTAGCGTCTCTCACGTGAGTTAATAATCTTACATAGGATAGCTTGCATGGTTTAACATGAATGGGTTGCTTAGCGTCTCACGACTGTAACAATATTAACTTACAGCCATACCAAATTAATGGCCGTCAGTTAATAATCTTGTTCTTCATTTTCATTTTTCTTTTGTTGTCTCCTATTCTTTTAATCTTCTTCTTCTTGCTCCATGAAGATGATGGTGTATGAATCTCGAGAAGATGGATCAACAAGAATGCTTTCGGCCCACTATAGATATTGTACTTTCAAAATGTGCCTAAAATCAAATATGAGATAAAGTGAGTATCTTGAGCATTTCTAAACAATTATCATTAAGTGTACTAAACCAAATGAATCAACATTTAAGCACATATGAAGTTCCCCTACACTTAACTTTTGATCATCCTCGGGCAAATCATCAAAATCAAAATCACAAACCAAAAATCTTACTCATGTTCCATATTTGTTAATAATAGATAATCATAAGTAAAGATGAATGACTTTCAAAACCTATAGCAATAACTCAACATTCAAAGCTTTTACTCATGATCAATCAACATTCATCACCCTTAGAAACTGAGTAATCTAGAGATAGACTTGGACAAAATGTGTTTAAATAAGATATTTCCATGGATACACTCAAACACCATTCATAATTACAATAGTCCACAACTTTACATATCATTTCATTTCTCCACCATTAAAAATCACATGCATAATCATGAATCAAAGGACTTTTCTGGGGTTGTAATGTGGGTAAGGGTAAGATAGGATGTATTTTGGGTAATGTAGTATAAAAGTCATCAAGCTAATGAAATGAAAGTAACACTCAATGAGATATCAAACATATAAGTTAACATTAATTCAAAGCTTGGTATTGTCTGCCATGAAAAATGCAACAACTATTTTTCACAATTCAATTTAGCTCTCACACTATAACCCACATTAACATAACACAAAAATTGCTCCATCCAAAACAACATCCACCTCAAGTGTAATATATTCAAACACCCAATCAATACAACTTAATTTACACCTATTAATCCCCATAAAGGGTGGTTCTTTGCTTATCCTTGATTTTCCTGAGAGAAATTGGGGCAATTTCTCCATCTCAGAGTGTAGGTATTACTGTACAGATTGTTTTAGGGTCTAAGAGAATTCCCTATATAATGCACATGTTTGAGTTGTAATGCTTGACAGTTTTAACCTGAGTATTCTAGCCAACACACCTTATATTGGATAACTTATCATTATGGATTCATAGTTAGTCTATCTATCTTTTTTCTCCAATCTCCCACCTAGATCACCAATTGTGTCACTACATCTATTTCACATACCTCTGCTAGCTTATTAAGTCTTACTTAAGAAGAGCACCATTGATATTTTTTCATCGTTATGTCTTTAACAAGGTTGTAGGCTACTTTTGGTGTCTTATTATTCAAAGTACCCCATCTACTACATCTATTGGCTACCTTGTACTTTAACTTATCCCATTATAGAATGTCTGAATTTGTATACAAAGTGGTAGATCATGATTTGGGCATTTCCTCAATATCTCCTTAAACTTCTCCTATGTTCCATATAATGATTATGAATCAACTTGGGAAAGAGGAGATATCATTCCTCAACTTAACAGTTTTTATTAAGGTAAAGTACTTTAATAGAAATTTCTCTACTACTTGATCTCAAGTAGCAACTGGTGATCTTGGCAGAGAGTTCAACCCATTCTTCTCCTTTCCCTTCATTGAAAATAGGAATAATTTTAGTCTTATCGCGTCTTCATTAGCACCATTAATCTTGAAGTTATCACAAATCTCCAGAAAGTTTGAGATATGTATGTTCAGAACATCATCTTGTGACCCATCAAATTTAATAGATTGTTCCAACCTTTGAATGATACTTGGCTTAATTTCAAGATTGTTGGCATTAATAGTTAGTATAACAATGCTCGACTCTACTCCTATCAAGTATGGTCTAGTTTAATCAAACATCGTCCTTGGTTAATCTTTCATGGTTCTTGATTCCTCAGTATCAATATGACCTCCCAAGTCCTATATTTATCGATCTAACTCAAACTCTCAAAGTTCTGTTCTGCAGAGATTTCTGTGAGTTGTTCTCTCAGTTTTTGGATCTTCATCTACTAAGCTCACTAAACTACTTCAGGTCATAAACAGTGCAAATAATCAAAATATATGAGAAACAAAAAAACAAATATTAAATAAAATAAAATCAACTGGAACCAAAAGAACATAATAATGTAAAAATGGATAGATTAATGATTGGTAGGTTTTCCTAATTTAAAAACTTGATTGAGAATATTTTACATACAAAGAATTATAAGTTTTAATAGTAAGTGTAGGGTGTAGCTATAGCTAGCACTGGTAAGTACAGGTCAATCCTACAAAGAATATAAGTACTAGTATTAACCTTTTTTCTATTATCTAACCATCGAATCAGAATGTGAATTCACTTGAAACTTTTAAAAAAATTAAACTTTGACATAATAATAAACTTAGATAAGGAAAATTCTATGAAAATTCAATATTGGTGACACATCAAAAGGGAGTATTTTAGTCGATTTTATAACATCTTGGTGATATGGATGAGTGGTAAAGTGATAAACTGTAAATAGATTTTCCCCAATTCAAATTCGGGTGTCACCTAATCAACAGAAAAAACAAAAGGTATGAAACACTTTATTGCCATTTTGCTAATAGTACTTATTAAAATTATCCCCAATAGAAAACAAAAACAAGTGGAGCAAAAGGACTTTTAATACTTGATTTAAAACATCTACAAGTTCTATTCTCTAAATTGCTGTAAATTTTTATGTCTAGCATTCAACAAAAATGGAAGGAAAATAGATAGTAGTGAGAAGGATTGGTCAATTTTGGTATAAGATCCTACCACGACTAATGTATTGTTTACTAACTGGGTCTTGAATTAAATCCCTATAAGAATTCTTAAACACTAACATCCTTGTAAGAATTCTTAAACACTAACACTTTATCATGAAATTAAATTATTCATTATTAGAACATGAAAATTCCTATCTTTTGTTAATATATTTCTTAAGAATATTATCAACTAACTCTCAGTTGATTAACTAAAATCTCTTTCTAGTTATAACTCCCAATATTGCATTATTGACTCGCGAATTTCATTGCTAAGTTTGACCCTATCTAGAGGATTTATATTGACCTATCTCTAGATTTGTATACAACTCCTTCTAATTATGGTATATCTATTCACACAAAAGCATTTCTCAATCTTAATCATACAAAATCAAATAATGGACTTATATTTCTGATATATTAGTTTAAGATCATAATGC
>JAOQMP010000002.1:33966913-33982686 GCA_027563575.1 Erythroxylum pedicellare
TGGGTTAATAATTAACCCGAGTTTTCCCTTAGGTAGTGTTTAATCAAGATAGGATCATTAATTAAACCTAACTCTCGAATAACCTAGGATAGATCTCTAGATTCAATTAGGTAGTAGTATTATAAATTACAAAAACCGATTAATCAAGGCAATAACTACTTACGATGCATTATTTAATCTAGGTTATGTTGTCCTTAATGATTAAGAATCATTAGTTGCTACATATAAATTTCAACATAACAATTACAGATTATAAAAAATTCTAGAAATGGATTTGCAAATAAACAATTCAATGAATGCATTAAAATCATCTTTTCATAATACCCAATGAGTTCATACACAAATAACCGAACAATAATGAGAATACAATTATGCATTCATAAAACCTAAATCAATTGACCAAGATAGCACAATCAATTTCTAACGAGAGAAAGAAACAACAAAAACAGTGAAATACACTTAACTCGAGTCGTCACCGTGATGTCACCTTCAAACTGACATCGGGACTTCTAGCTCTTCATAAATCTCTCCCAAAAAATTGCTTTAGCCCCACATTGAATAACACAACCGAAACCCCTAAAACCCTCGCTATTGTTATATTTAACTCATTTAGTTTATGATCTACTTCACTATTCACTACTTTAAACCCACACTCTCGTTTTTCATTTCACTCCTACCTCTACTGCATTTTTTTTTCTCTTTCTCTTTGACAGTGTGCACTGCATTTTCTGCTCCTTCCTTGGCTTTGCATCATCGTGTCACTGCATCTTGGTGTGAAACTTCTGTGTTTTGCTCTATGCCTGCAACTGTTGTTTTGTCATTTTGTCATCTGCTGCTTCCCTTGGTTGTGTCATTTTTGTTCAACATATGTGAGTGCATGAAACACACACGTTGCTTACATGTTAGCCCAACTTTGTTGTCTTCTTCTACTAGAATTTGTTCTCACTGTACTATCGTTTTACTGCTCCTTGCCTCTTAGCTGGTGCATTGTGGTTTTGGCCTTTGCTCCCAATGCTACAGCATTTGAGCTCTCCTTTATCCATTAAACTCTACCATCCATCATCCTTTATTATGCTGCCATTAATACAAGTTCTTGCATGCAAAAACATGTATGTGAGTGATGACTTTCTACTTCCTTATGCTTCCAACATGTGTTTTCCATTAAATATGTTGTCAATTAAATCACTGTCTTGCATGGATGTCATGAGTGAGTGATTCTTCTTCATTGTATTTTCATTTTTCTTGTCTTCTTTTTGTCTTTTAATTTTCTTCTTCATGCTCCATAAAGACAATTGAGTATTTGTCTTCAAAAAATGGCCCATATATCATGCTTTCGACTCACTTTAACTTCTTTGCTTTCGAATTATGCCTAAAATAACATATGAGTCAAAGTGAGTATCTTAAGCAATTTAATGTCATTAATTGCTAAGTGTTATGAAATAATTAAATAATCAATTAAGCCCACATCAATCATGTACTCTTATCTTTTCTAACTCATTCAACTCTCATTATTCATGTTTTGATATGTAGTTATATATTTATAATATCTTCTATGTTAGCTACTTCAATCTTATATATAAAATTTGACATTGAATCTCTTACGTTCATTCCTTCAATTTAACATAATAAGCAAATAAGAATAATTTTAAAGAAAACCAAAATATTTTGTTAAATAAAAAATCAATTCAAAGTATATTTTTATAATTTATTCTACTAAAATTTATGTCCCCATTTAGTTCATGAGAAAAAAGTAAAGAAAACCAACAATAACCAATAAAGAAAACAAAATAAAAGAGTGAGTTCTCATCACTTTTGGATGTTGATGTTCTTGATTGAGTCTTGATGGAATCTTACTTTCTCCAAGAGTTTTCCCTAACTAATTTTCATATAAATCTTCTCTGCCTTGTAACTAATTTTAGTCCTCCAGTACATCTCTTCCACATCTTTTCTCCTTCCGTATCTTTTTATCCCAAAATCCTAAAAATTTCTTCAAACACAGGTCAAACACCATACTTGTATTTTTTATGTCCCCTTTAGCTTCTTTTTTATAACCATTGATGCCAACATAGGTTAAGAACATATGACTGTATTGACCTTATATTAGATTTATCCCCCTTCTGTTTTGCATTTGATTCTCCTTAATTGGAACATGGGTCTTAATACAAGGAACATGGTATCATTTAGTTGCCATGTTCTAAATATTTAACCATGCCCAACCTTTATTCTCTAAATGGCCAAAGTATCGTGGAAGCAGAATATATACTAGTAGAATGTGATGCTTATGTGTTTAGGTCATGTTACTTCATGCAACAAGTTATTAAATAAACAAAATACACAATTAAGTTACATGGGTTAAACACAATACCATATAGTTGTCATGTTAATGAATATGTAGTTATGTTCTATCTATATTATTTGAAAATCACTCTAAAACTTTATCACTCGACTCCTGCTTGCCTAAATTCACACCTTCTTTATCAAAAAAGTAAAATAAGTCCTAAAAAATATAAAGCATATTAATTACCAAATCGTATAAAAATCATCAAAATACAAACTAAATGTTGTCAAGATAAAGTCTTCTGCATAATATTGTGAAATTTTATTCTTTTCAGACCAAGACTAGAGCTATAATTAGATGAGATCCTCCCTTTAACCATAATTAGGTAAAATTGTATCCTATTTTTATACTCAATTGAAATTAATAATAATTAGATAATTATGTAAGTATCTAGGAAGCAAAAGCCTCACATCTAATTTCACAAAAAAATGATACCTATCAGTGAACAAACACTGAAGAGATGGGGTGAACAGTAATGCTTAAGCTCACAATCTGACATTTCATAGGCAATAGACGATTCTGCGTTCAATTTCAAAAAACTACTTAGGCTTCACTTCAATTGATTTTATTTAAGCCACTAGATCAAGGTTCAACCTCCTTGATTTGCTTAGTTTATTTGTTTTAAGAGTCATGTGTTTGTGATAACTTGTTATTATCATTAATATAATATATAATTCTTTGATTTACAATAAATATAATTATAAATAAATTAGAACTAATTGGATATGATTAAGTGTATTCAAAATGGATTATTTTTAAGTCTAATTGATCTCAAACTAACTATAATGTTAAAATTAATCAACTACTATAAAATATATATTGAATTAAAATTCAATTTGATAGTGATCAAAACCTTAAAAGTAAAAGATCAAAGTAAAACACTAAAACTTAGATGAAATTAAATATCAATTCTAAAGGTCTTCCTATCTTACTTGGATTTTTATTTTTAATTATGTTAGTTAAAGAAAACTTTATTTTTATTTTTAATTAAAAATGTGAATAAAACTAACTACTTCAATTGATGTAAACTTGTTGCATATTATAATCATAACATTAGAAGAGTGGCTAATGGCTGATATAAATATGATCTACTTATGAATTTGTATATGAATAAACTTTCTAGAATTTGTATCATTTAAAAGCATTGCTTTTATTATTAGTAAAAATGGAAGGAATAATAGAAATTTCGAGAAAATGGAAGGTTCAAGGAGCAATGTCTTAATGATCTCCTGAGTAGTGTTGAAGAATAGGAGATTGATTATCAAAAAATAATATGGAGATGCATATAAGAGATCGAGATAGGACGACAATGAACAGGCTTATCCCACCAGTTTTTTAAAAATATTATTTAAAATTAAAAGTATAAAATAACTTCTTTTTTAATTAATTCTAGGTCTAGGTTGCCTAGACCTAGACCTAGGTCTACTAGAAGCTCAACAGTTCCAAGAAAAACAATGGTGTTTTGCTTAAAATAATTAGACCTCGGACGGTCTAGGCCTAATCATTTTACTTAAAAGTGTTAGGCCTCCGACAGTCTAGGCCTAGACTTGGCCCATGAGTCGGTCCATTGAAAAAACTTAAATATAAGCCCATGGTCGCTCATTACCATCCCTAGATTGAGAAATTAAGAATCTAAAGAAAAATTACATATCGGAGAAACATGCCCAGGAATTGTTAAGTCTCTGATGGACAAATCTACGAGAACAAAACAAAGTCACTCCTTCAAGTCTTCAAGCCATGCTTAATCTAGTCAAACTACGGATAATTAACTGAAGCCCTTAATCTATATACAAAGGATTGCAGTAAAGTGAGAGAAGAGAATGGGACTACCCTACAAATCCCACTTGAAAGCTTCATTCCTTCCTATTTACGTTGTTGGCTCCCCAAGTCCACATCTTATCACAAGGAAGGTAATTTGCTTATCACAAGTGTTTGGACAATAATTAACCATTTAGTTTTTAATCTTGTATTGATAATTAAAAGCATTGACATCACATGTGAAGCTTTACATTTTTTTAAAAATACATCTTTAGTCAAAGAAAATTTAATTAAACTCAAAATTTGCTACTATTTAATAATAAAATTTAAACTCTTATGCTGGACCTTTTTTTGGAAATTAAATAGTAAACATATTCCAAAGGAATAGGAAAAGCCTTACAAGGGTCTAATATAAGTGTATAGCTAAGTAAAAAAGTGTTAATACCCTTTAATAATAACTTACTATATAATAAAGGTATAATAATCATTCACAATGAACAGGCAGCTGGAAAGCATACCAATAAACCTATGTTAATTCCAAGCATTTCCAATTTTTCAAATTCTATAGATGATCAGAAGTTATGTGGAAAGTTTTAGCTCTCTTCTGCTCATAAGAATGATTTTCCTTATCTAAGTGAATATCTCTTGTTTCATGATGTTGAGCTTCAGCTTAGTATTTCCAAAGAATATAACATTACTCTCATTCCATATCGAGTAAATTAAGCATCTAAAGTAGATCATTAGTATGTAATGATCATATTTAGACATAGTCATAGATTGCAGTCCCATCTAAAGATTTCATCCCATTCATTTCCATAATAGGTACCACAAAGTATATTATTGACTAGATTCCATTAAAGAAAGGGAAATTGAAAAATAAGTTGCTCAAGAATTTAGGAAAATGAGTACATAAAAAACAACTTAAGTTCAAGTTAGAGATAGCTTACAATTTATCCTTGGTGCTAAGCTTATTGAGTATGGCTAGCTTTGACATGAATTAAAACTAGGGGATCTAGAACTTATTCAAAACTAGCTTGTGTAAGGTTTCTCTAAGTGAAGGAGAGCTATAAAGCTTTGGACATGATTTGTTTGTAAATGAGCCTAGTGAATGAAGTAGCCATAAAGGTGTATCTTGATTAGTTGTGTAAGGCTTGTAAAAGGGAATAAGACCCTGATTGAATTTTCTTCCCCTACTAAAGCAATTTCACTTTTTGCTATTAATAATGAGCTTAACCTTAAAATTATTTTGAAATGTGAATATAACATGTTAGTAGGATAAAAGGAGCTACAAAATACCTACTTTACTCCAATTATTGTACTAGAGCAAGGAAGATTCCCCAACTCCTATTTGCATCTTGATGACATTCCAAAGTGATTCCTTAAGTTTAACTAATTACAACAAGGATTAGGATGTATAACAAAATGTTTTGAATCTCTTGAAGTTCTTACCCCAAGTAATTTTAACAAATCCACTTAATCTATAGTAAGTGGGGGTCATACAGGATTCTCTAGATTTGTTTTGTAATCGAAATCTTATTCATCAAAGATATAGAGCTGATACCCAATTCCTTATAAGACTTTGGTAAACAAATTCTCTTCTAGCTAACCTTAGCAATTGGTTTCCTTGTGTCAATTTACTAAAAAATGCCCCACAACTATTTTAAAGGAAAATGGATAATAACTTTAAATACTATAATTTTATATATTGATATGTGGACAATATTTTAATAGCTAGTCCTAAAATTGCTCAAAATGTTATTTCAATAAATTTGTAGATTTATGTAACAACATGGTTCAGACCTTTCTAAAAAGAAAGCTAAGATATGTCAAGAATAAATAGAATTTCTTGGAATGGAAATAGATGGTAAGGGTTTAAAAATTCAACCCATATAATCGAAAAAGTTTTACAATTTTCTAATAAGCTATTAGATAAAAAAACAAGTTCAAAGTGTTTTGGTCGTATTAAACTTTGCCTTTAATTTTATCTAGAACCTAGCAAAACTTAGGAAACCTTTTCAAATACTTTTAAAGAAAAATAAAAAAAAATGGATTTCCCCTTATCTAATTGAACAGGTAAAGAAAATTAAGATTCTGTGCACAACTTTCTCTACCCTCTCATAATTATGAATTAATTCTTGAAGTTAATGGTTCTAACCATGTACGGAGTGAAGTATAAAAAAAGATAGATTATGATTCTAATATTAAAGTGAATGAGTCTCTTTATAGATACTCATCAAAAATACCATATAAACGAAAAAGAATTGTTTGTAGTAGTAAAAACTTGTCAATTTTTTTATTTTTTATTACTAAAAAGATTTTCGTTAAGAATTGATAATACACAAGTAAAAGCATTTATTCAAAATAATTTGCCTTCTAAATCTAAGTATAAAAGATATATAAAATGGTCTTAGATATTACAAATTTTAACGTGATACCTAAAGAAATTGTTGAATTACTTCTCTCTTTTTTCTATATATGGTAAGCAAAGATAAACCATTACAATTATTTTGAGCAAAAACTTTATAAATTGCTTAATAATATCAAGATAATTGAAGATATCAAATCTACAAGATCTTCTCCTTTAAATCATCCTATTTAGCCAAAGGCTATTACTCCTAAAACTATCTCTTTATAACCTTATACTATATGTAAACCGTTGCTACAGAAAAATATCAAGATTGACAACTTCCCTAAGAGTCATCCTACTATTTAAGCATGTTCTGAGATAATGAGAGATTTATACCTCCCTTAGAGTCATCCTACTGTTGAAGTTCATTTTGAGATAATGAGAGGTTTATACTCCTTACAAATTCATGATACTTTTTATATTGAATTTTAGGGATATACCTTAGATTAAATTTTTCCAGGGAGCTAATCCTCAAGTTATTCATGATTGATATGACTTTGGAGCTATAAATGTTATTTATTTGAAGAATCCAAAGTTTCCCAAAATCTCTTTCCTCTTCAGATGGATTTAGGAAGGAGTAAAGGATTTTTATTTGAATAATCCTACAATAACATTTAAAGATACTCTCATATTAAAAATGTTATCTGTTGTCCCAAATTTTCATAAAGAAGAAAAGATATGATGCTTATCATTTTATCATATTAGGAAAAATCAGAATATTTTTCATATCATGATAGAAAAAAATTTAAGAAGAAAATTCTCTAAGTTTTGTAAGACTGATATCCATTATTGAAGAGGATTCGGGGTGAGAACTGTTATTTCTAGCATGGAGGCAACATTTAAAAAGGATTTTGAATTTATACTAAAAAAAGTAAATTTTCCTCTCTAATGATAACCCCATCCAAGAAAAGACTAGTGGCTACTAAAAATTTTGTCAAGATCAAGATTAACATGATTTAACAAGGCAAAATTAGATCTAGTACAAAAGCTCAAAGTTGATTTTGCCACCTTAGAAAGCATACTTAAAATATCTATCCATCCTATACAAGTGGTGTCAAATCTTTTAAAGGAAAAGAAAAAGTTGAGGCAATTAGAGTTTGCATTTATAGTGATGATTAGGACTATCCAATAAGACAAGAGATATGTGGCAAGATAAGATAAATGGAACAACCTCTCAGTCTAATAGAAATGGAGGAAATCTCTTACAAATAAGGATAGACATGAAAACAGATAAAAATAGATTTTAAGTTTGGATTTAACGTCCACCTGTATGTATAAATAAGCCTCTTTTAGTAAAAGAGGGCATCACTTCTTTTGTAATATCTTCCCACTCTACTTTGTACTCTCTACTATGAAATAAAAGATTTCTTTTGTAGATACATTTTATATTTTCTATCTTAAAACCTTACCCTTTTCCTATATTCTTTAGTTTACACCTTAAGTTAGGAAACAAAATAAGGTTGTGCTACACTTTGCTGAAGGAATCATCAAGGGTCGTTACCTCTTAAGGTTGGAACTTAAATGGTCATTAAAAGACTCAACAAAAAACTTAGTAAAGCTATGGTCAAAACACTGAAGAGATATGTATGGAAGCGTATTGGACCCTTTAATTTGGAAGTACAATTTTGTTCTGCATATTTTTAATGACTTCTTATTTTCTAGAAAAATTTATGTATAGATTATTGCGATTAGATTTAGATTCTATAGATTCAATAAATAAAACAATTACTGCACTATTTGAAGAAGTTATTGATGTTATAACAAATAATGATAATTTAGAAGAAGATTTGTTTAGAATTAATTTAATTTTTGATATTCTAAAAAGCTTATATATGATTAAAGTTTTTATTTTAGCTCATAATTGATATTAATATGTGTTTTATTTATGATTTTGTTAAGACGAGATCCAATTTTGTGAATTTTTTAAGATGGAACCAAAATGGTATGAGAGCGATGACAATTTGGTGTACTATTTGTCAAGATATTTATCAACAGATTCAAGATAAGCAACATCAAATAACCTTCAACAATAAACGTATGCAAGAACTTGAGAGAGAATCCTTACATTTAAGACTTTCTAATTATGTTTCTTTGGATACCTTCCTAGATTTTAAAACCTCAATTAAGGAATACAAGTTTGAAAATTATTACCTCTCAAAAGATGATAAAATATTACATTTTAGCTTTTTTGACCATTATAAACTACATTTAGAAAGAGGATATTAGAAATGTTACAACTTATGCTTTCAACCATGATCGAATGTCCTTATTGTGATCGTTTACTTTCTGAAATAAATAAACTTGAGATTCGTATATAGGAAGCTCAGACTAAATTACATCATCATACAAATAGATATAATTATTTGTTATCACGTCATCGTACAAAGAGATAAAATTATTTGTTATTCAAAAATTGTCATAAAAAACTATAAAAATTAAAATTGTCATAAAAAACTATAAAAATTGTTAAAGCCAATAATTGACGAATCAGATAGACTATTTCAAAGGTGTAAGAAATTACAAATAGAAACTCATTTAGAACTAACTAGAAATTACGCAATCTATCATTTACATGGCAAAAGATAAATATTTAAAATTAAAAAGATAGAAACTGATTTGGTTGAAATTAAAAAGTTATAGAATATTATGTAAACAATATTCTTTTGGATATTAAAAAAAACTTCAAGATCAAAATTTTGATTTACATAATATGATACAAAGGCTAAATCAAAGAGAAATAGAAAATAAATCTATTAAAAAACACAATGGACAAATATTTGACTTAATCTTACAAATGAAAATATCTCCTAATTATGGATAAGATGGAAAATTTTATTCAAGCTTCTGATTATGAAATTGAAGAATTAAATAAATAGATAAAAAATTAAACTTAGAAAGTTTAATTTATAGAAAACCCAATTTAAAACTAGAAGTTCATTGGAATCCTAATATCGGTGATATACCTAGTACTTCTAGAAATCCATCACCTCGACACAATTCTCAAAGATTTAGTAAACAAAATTTACAATATGTTGGAATTCATATGATAACTAAAGATAAAGATGGTTTTACACCTATAGGTAAAATGAGATCAAAATCTATAAATCCTTTTGGTATATATTTAGATACTGATTGCGTTCAAAATATAGAAGAAGCAATTGATAAATGGGAAACTGCATTACAAGTAGCAGTTGCTATTAATAAAATGGATTATGAAACAACTAAACAATTTTTAGAAAAAAAAAACTTTACTAAATAGCTGGCTCTGATTTTGGAAAATTTTAGACGAAAACTCAAAAAATTCAAATTTTGACTCTGATAATGATATAGCTCATTTAATAACCCAAACTGCTGAAACTTTTCAACTATAATTTATTAGAGAAGGAAATATTTTAAAAGATAAAACTACTATAGGAAAATAAGCTATAGCATTACAAAGATTACAACTATATGATATATGTGTAATTAACATATATATTTGTGTTTTCCTAGATTATTATTATCATATTTATAATCAAGTAGAGAATATGCAACTTTATCTAAAATTATTTTACTTAAAGATCCCTTATCCCTGATCTATGGGGAAGTAAATTAAAAGAAACTTATAATCCATAACTTGTAGATGCTTAAGGAAAAAGAATCATCTTTTTTTAAAAAGATAAGTTAAGTGAATGGTGTGATGAAGCAATATTATTCACGAAACATATGGGAATAAAGAAAAGATCTTCTTTATGTTGTTATGATTTTAAAATGTCTACTACGATAGGATGATGTGATAGTCCTTTTTATTATAAAAAGATTAAAAAAGAATTATAAAAGAAAGATATATTTTAAAGGACAATACTTTAAAAAATGAAGAGCTAGATATTACAAAAGAAAAGAGGGATATATACCTAAAAAACTATGTTTAAAAGAAATAAAAGAAAAAATAATGATAACTAAATGTCAATGTTATTATTTTAAAGAAAAAGGACATTATATGAATGAGTGTCCTAAAGGATTTAACAAAAAGAAAACAGAAATAGATGATGAGGTAAATGAAATGATAAGAAATGAAGGTTTCATTAAAATTAATACTTCTGAAGATTGCTCTTTTGAAGAAAGTGTTTTCATACTAACAGATACAGAATACAAAGAATATTTTAATTCCAATATAGATAAATAAAATGGAAGAATCGTCCAATACCTAACAAGATAAACAAATAATAACTAATATAGTTGAAACATTTGAAAATTATGGAGAATATAGTCAAGAAGCTCTTATTGATAGAAAAATGCTTAAGAAGATTCAAAATGCAATGTTTTCTATAAATTCTTATAATGGATTTAATATAACCACTTTACAAAAATTAGGATTAAAATTAAGAAAACATCATATTTTTTATGGAATTAATTTTAAAGAGAAAGCTTTAGATATCAGTTTAACTTCTAATAAAGTAATGATTCCTTTGATATCTAAAAAAGATATTTCTCGAAAACTTAATTATATTCCCAAAGAACTTGAAGACAAAATAGGATGGGTACACATCAGATCAATACAAATGATAATTAGATCAAAATTTAAAGAAGAAATTGATAGCACAATAACTTTAGCAATCATAGATGATAGGTTCATAAAAGAAGAGAAGCCTGTATGGGAATTCTGAGAGGTAATCTCAGATATCAAAAACTTTTGTTTAGTATCTACCTTAATATATCTTTTAATATACAAGATAAATATTTTGATAAAACCCTTTCTTAAATCCAAGATTTTAAAAGAAAAAGATTTAATTAAAGATGGAAATAAACCATATTCTATTACTTATATGATATCTTATGCCTTATCAAATACCCACCATACTGAATGTTTTGCTGATAAGATATTATTGACTGTCCTAAATTATTTCTGAAGTTGAATAAATATACCCTCTCTATATTATTAATATAGGAAATTTTGAAAGCAATTTTTCTTTAGTTTTATAACAAAAACCTTTACTAACTTCTGATAATAGACCATTACCTAGATTATCTTATTCAGATACTAGTGTTTCAAGTAGTACACGATATTCGAGTGCTCCACCAAAGGCAGATAAAACTCTAAGTTCTAACTATAAAATTAAAGTAGAATATTTTGATGGTATAAACTATGCCCTTGTAACATTTTGATCGATAAAGGTGCTAGTAAAAGTTCTATTAATCATAAATTAGTAAGGAACTTGATAGGCTTCCAACTATATAAACCTTATCAATATACAAATTTTAATGTTGATATACATCAAATAGATGTTGATGTAGAAACCAATCAAGATAGGTGATAATAAAACACCTATATGATTATTAGCTAAAAATGAAGGATTTTATTTAGAAATAATGTTAGCAACTAGTTTCCTCAAACAAATTCAACCTCAGAAGCTAACTTAATATGTTACCCAACCATCTTATAACAATGATATAGTATAAATTCCTAGATAATGACTAGCCTTACTATTATTTATGCTTTGATTAGTTTAACATATAAGGTTTATAAAGCTGAATACTTTGCAGTATATATTAATAGTGACTCCGGCTCTTGTTTATGTAAACCAAGTTGTTTTCTTTCACAATATCATGAAAATTTAAGAGATATAATAGGGTTAGATATTTCTAATAATAAGATACATCTATCTAAAGGTATAAAACAATCCCAAATCTTATTGGGCTGCTTTTTAATTAAATGTTCCCCTTTAATTGGAAGGATGCTTAATTTACAGTTTCAAGTTTGAAACTTTAAGATTTTGAGGTTTTTATTTTATAGATCGTTATAGTGAAACCACGATTCATTAAGTTTGTTTCTTTTTGTGTATGCTTTATGTGCATCCATCTTTTAACTTATATAGGTCATCATCGATTTCGAATATTCTCACAAGGTTTCTCAGTTATACAAAGGAAAAAGAGTTTTCTGATTGGATGGGTGGATGTAAGAAGACAAATGCAAACCCTGAATTGGGCTACGGGGAATTTGAGACCAGTAGGCCTATCTGGGAAGAACGGGATAAAATGGGTGTTAAGTACAAACACCCTTTTATAGTTATCGGTATAATTGTCTTAAAATCAAATCAAAACCCTTTTGAAAAATGAAGTTATAATTTTTGGGGTTAAAAAACAAATAAAATCAAACGGAAGCAAAAAAAAAGATTTAGGTTTATTATTTTAAATTTAATAAAATATTTATTTATTAATTAAAAATATTATACACATGACAGTCATGTAAAAAGTACTAAAAATATTAAAAATCTGATGCTACATAAACGCTGCTAACAAAAAATTAATTATTTTTATAATAAATTGAAAGTTTAAAAAATCTTAAATTCAATTCGAATTCAATTCACAAACATTATGGCCCTGTTTGACAATCAACAGTTAGCTGACAATAAATTAAATAGCTAATTTGATTGACGGATAACATTATCTATTTATTTAAAGATGTTTGGTAAAATTAGTTGTTTATGGATAAAATGAGTTATGAAGGCATGACTTAAAGAAAATAATTTATAAAGGAGTTGACCTCTTTTAAGATCCGAAATAGTTTTTATCTGAATGGCCAAATGATCTACATCAGGAGATAAAAGGAACTGACTCTTGCTAAAATTCATTTCCAATTGCTTAAGAAATTAAGCAAGGTATTCATCGAAGTCAAATCATCATGACAAAATATTAATAAATCATTAGCAAACAAAAGATGGGACAGTTTGAGAGCTTTACATCTCTAGTGGAATTTAAAAGTAGCATATTCTGCTATCAAAACATTCAGACTCCTACAAAGAACCTCCATACAGATAAAAAACAGGTACAGAGAGAGAGGATCTCCTTGTCTTAAACCTGATTCCCTATAAAAAAAGGAAAAAGGAAAAACAAAAAAGTGAAGCAGTTTGACTTAAGACCATTATAGAAAACAACAAATCAAATTAAAGTTAAACTAACATAACAGAGCTAAAAGAAAACTTAGATGTGAGCAGATGACACTGATTTCCTTTGGAAAGAACTGGACGCACAAATTGTGAAACAACATTTGGAATATACAATGTAAGAAATATGCAGTTACGAGAATGAATGGCATATTGTACAACTCCAATTTTTTAGGAATAGCATAATGAGATTCATACAAGTTTGTGTATTCTAATTTATCTCAATAATTTTTTCATAATAGTATGAGAATTTTGTTTAAGTGAAACATACAAAATGAGACAATGTGACTTACTGTTGACACCCTGCCCTCGTGGTTCACGTGCCTGACATCCTAAATGACATCTGAATGTGTACTCTACAAGGGTGGCGAGCCCACACCAGGACAAACATCAAAACAACACCCTTCTCTTATTTCATGAACCCCAATCTGGAGTTTCAAAATTGACTTGTTCAGAACATTGGTGGCTCTATGTCTCTGATTGATTTAGAGACAAGAGTCATCTCATTAGGAGATCTTATAACAAAGTTATGGCGGAAAGAGTCAAACAAGGTTTTGACCTCAATCATATTGCACCTATCTTGAGATAATTAGCATAACTGTTAGTTGGAATATCGGATTGATACCATCTTAGGACAGTTTGAAAGAAGACTCCAAGGTCTACAATTTCCATGAAGACCTTGAAGGCGAGTTTTATTGTCTGAAGGATGGAGCAGACAATAACATCAGATGAATAGTGTACAGAAGGAGAAGTTTAGGTCACATAGGCAGAAAGCAGACGGAGCAAAATGACAAACGAATGGCAAAGGCAGACAAAGCGGAAAGACAGACGGAGCAGAAAGACAGACAAAGAAGAAAGGCAGACGAAGCAGATGGTCAACTTAAGACAAAGCAAAAGTCAACCTAAGATGATACAGATGGTCAACTTAAGACGAAGCAAAAGTCAACCTAAGACGATACAGATGATCAACTTAAGACGAAGCAAAAGTCGACCTAAGACGATATAAATGGTCAACTTAAGACGAAGTAAAAGTCAGCTTAAGACGAAGTAAAAGTCAACTTAAGACGATACAAATTTTAAGACGAAGCGTCTTTACAGATGATACAACTCTTAAGATGAATGATGTCATCACAGGTGATATGATGTCATCACAGACGATATATCTTTACAGACGATGCATCTCTTAAGACGAATGAAATCATCACAGACGATATGATGTCATCATAGACGATGCATCTCTTAAGACGAATGACGTCATCACAGACGATACTTCTTTACAGATGATGCATCTCTTAAGACGAATGACGTTATAAAAAATAATACCAATGTATATTGCTAAGCATCTTCCCTTCTAAGGACCATAACCCACGACCCAGAAATTCAAAAATTCTATACTATATACAGTTGGAAAGCTAAAAGAGAGACCTACAACTTTCCAAAAGGCATATTGGCCTATATCGGCCTAGTTAGAGCAACTTTTTCCCTAAATCCAAAACATAAACCCTACCCCAATGAAAACTTGAAATTTACATATAAAGACTTAAAATTCCATAAACAACCATCATGTATATGTATTTCATTCACATAAAAATAAGAGTTTTACAAAGCCTTAATGGCCATTTCAAACCAAAATACATTAACATCTTACAATCTCAAAAATACAAAAGGTACTTGAACCAAGGTTTGCTCAAATACAACTAAAGCCTTACTTTATAAGGTTGACTTCAAATACAAAATATACAAAAATTGTAGTGATGCCTTGACCCTTGTCTACTCGATATCTTGCTCATCACCTAGATGTGGGGGAGGAAAATGGTGGTGAGTTTAAGCCTGTGGGTAACAATTTTATAATTGGTAATAAGCAAAACCATTTATGAAGTCCATTTCCAATGCAGAAATTCACGTTAATGCAAATTATGCATACATCACTTTTGTCAATTTATCATAAGCACATAAGCATATCATCATGGTTCGGATGGATCCAAAACAGAACGTACTATGCATTTTCACATAATGGTCTTACATAGCCGTGAATTTATAGGAGTACTTGAAGGAGCTTTAGGCTACTATCAGGCAGGCGGGAGAAGCCTTTTTTGTCAAAGTGCACTTGATTTAACTTAAGGGTCCACTACAAACCCATATAATATGCATTTTCATAACTTTAAAACATATTGCCCAAATGGCACATTTCGAAAACTTGGTTTCTGAAGCTTGATATCTTTTCAAAAATCATTTTCATATGTCAAATAAAATTTATATACAAAACATGTAGCACATTCTCAAAACATTCAAAGAGTAATAAATGCACGTTTTTGAAGTAGTTGAAACCATTTATTTCCATTTTCTT
>JAOQMP010000002.1:33982786-34006513 GCA_027563575.1 Erythroxylum pedicellare
CTTACCTTGAATCTTCACCAATTAATGAATTTCTTGACTCTAATGGAAGCTCTAATCTTCCTCTTTCTTTTTCCCTCGTTGATAACTCTCAAAATCCCTTTTAAAAGCTTAGTAAAATTAAAATCTAGCTCAACTCTCCTTTTTTTTTTCTCAATCACCGACACTCTCTCTCCCTTCTTTCTTATTTTTCGTCTTCTCTCTCTTCTCTTCTTCTTCACCAACGTATTTGTCTTCTAAAACACAAGCCTACAATTTCTTCTTCCCATTTTGCCCTTCCTTCAATGGTTTAAGACTTTATAACTTAATTGATGTTCCGACAATGCCCCTCATAAAGTCTTATCACTTTGACACTTTATTTCCCTTAACCTATAACATAATATCTTACTCACATTAACATGCTAATTAATTTAATCATGCTTATTCATAAAAAAAAATTCCAGGGGCCAACACTTACAACACTATCAAAAGAATCACAAATATATAAAAGTGGTAGAAAATATTGTAAAAGAGAAAAATGGCAGCATTGGAATTATAATCAATAGCCTATGGTATGAACCCCTCAGTAATTCCAAGGAAGATAAGTTAGCAGTTGAGAGAGCCCAAGCTTTCTACATGAACTGGTAAACATCTCCATCATTTATGCTAGCACGAAGTTCTAAAATAGATGTTGAAAAAAAATTAAATTATCAAGTTTTTTGAACTAATTATAGTTGGAAAATATCCAACAAAAATGCAAGACTTTCTACAATCTGATTTGCCTGTGTTTTCAAACAACGAGCTGAAGATGCTAAAGAATGGATTAGACTTCATAGGGATAAACCAATACAGTAATTTCTACATTAATGAGTGTTTGTTTGCTCAATGTGAGTAATGACTTAGAGCTTCAAGGATGGAAGGTTTCGTTCTACATACTCCACTAAGGGATGGTTCATTGATTGGTAAACTTGTATGCCAATTCAAATAACCTGCATTATCCCATAAGTTTCCTATACTTATCGAGAAATAACTCTTGCTTCGTGCCAATGTAGATTGAAGTTAACTGGCTTTGTTTACCCTTGAGGAATGGAAAATATGTTCACCTATTTAAAAGCAGAGACAAACATACCAATCTATATAACAGAAAATAGTAAGTGTTAATTCAAGTATAATGCATTCTTTAGTATCTGTGATCATAATCTATAGAATACATTATGATATTCCTACAAGTTTTGGTGAGAATGATGCAAAATTATAGAGAGATATGATAAGAGAAAGTATAGAGAGAGATGATAAGAGAGCAAATTGGATGAATTAGAACTCTATGAATTAATCTTTACAACTCAACTAGTTTCTTGATCAATCATTGTTCTAGTATTACCTTTATCAATTTTTTCCTTTCATGATACACTATTTAGCAATTGCATTCTGTAGTTGCAACCTTAATTTGTAAGTCTTCTTCACTCAAAAGACTGATTATCCTAGGGATTTGTCTCCGGTTCAATTTGATCAATCAATGAAATTCTGATCAATCGGATGAATGATGAAAGTACCTTTATTGACTAACACGAACCTAGTGATAACAAAGCTTGACCTATCAGACCCATTAGCACCAAACCCACAAACAAATTCCTATTAAACCTTACTAAAGCAACAATAACAGTAGCTCCATATTCCCGAATATAGTTGGTGAATTGCCATTGAAGAAGGGTTGAACGTTTATGTGCTTGCAACTTTCTTAGCTTTTTAAGTAAAGAATTAAGATCGCAAAATTGTTTAAATAGATTGGAAAGTTTTGGGTTACTAGGAAGAAGTGCTTGTGCCTGAGTATAAAGCTCTAAGAAAGTATCCATGGCGGGTTGTAACAGTGGGTTTTTGTGAAGATGGAGTTGATTTGTAGTTCTTTTGAAGCACTTTTTAGAGCTCTTACGAATGCCAACATAGGTGTGTCTTCCATCAGTGAACAGGGCTTCAAACTTAGATGATGAAATGAACAAAGTAGGTGATGAGAAATATGGGAAGACTGATCAATGAGAGTAACAGACAACAAAATAGCTTACCTACTAGTCTTTAACCTCTTCGGTTGATACACCATTTATGGAAACGATTTTAGGTGCTAGCTACTATTGACATATGCATCACAATGCAACTACTGTCAAAAACCAAGCAAGGCCTATGTTTTAAAACAAAGTTAATGAACAAATTGGAGGTAGGTATTGAGAAATATGGGAAGACTGATCAAAGAGAGAGATAGACGACAACAAGAAAGCTTGCTTATCACTCTTTAACCTCGTTGGTTGATACAAGCAAGCCAATGTTATGAAATAGTTAAATTTATATTTGCAATCAAAAAAATGAAATTTATCACAATAAGATAAACTTATCTCTAAGTCTATCTCTATTCGATCTCCATCTCCATCAATCTATATTTCTATCTCTTTAGTAATTTGTAATAACCTTTGGACACAATCATCTTTTCATCCCTTAATTTTTTAGCCACTGTTTGAAAACACTCCTCATAGTAGCATTTCAAAAATAAGAGATTAAGTTCAATTCACCAACCTAATCCGCTAATTACCAAACATAATTATTGGTTGTTAACCTAATCCGCTAATTACCAAACATAATTATTGGTTGTTTGATATAACCAAAAAACCAAATACATCTTAATCAACCAAAAAATAACTGATAAACTAATTAGCAAACAAGGCCTATAAAATTTATAAAATATTAAATTTTATTGAAGTGTCAAATCTCACAAAATCTATAATATCATATTCTTCCTTTGTTTACATTTAGTACATCTAAGGTAGTAAGTTTCCCCCAATGTTTTAAAAATCGAACCGAATATCTAACTAGTCAAAGAAAATATTTAAGGTTTAATTATTCAACTTGTATTAAACCGCTAAAAATTGCTATATAATAAACAGTAAATAAAATTTATAAAAGTAAATAAAAATAAAATATTATATTAAAAATACACAATGTCTATTATTATATAATAAATTAATAATAAATAAATATTACTCTAATATAAAACTTAAAATAACAATAAAAATTAAAATTGTATTTTTGAAGGAGGTTATGCCTCATCATCTTCAAAAGCTTTTAATTCTTCAACGCTATCTAAAGACTCGTAAACTACATTTTCATCCAAAGGATTTGCATCAATTTCTTGTACTACATTTAAATAAATTACAAATTAGTAATGTATTAAATTATTCTTAATTGTAAATTTATAATAGATTATCCTTTTAACTTAAATATGATAAAAATAAGATATGAACAGACCATTGGTAGATGTTCTTAATTCATTTGTCGTGGCAAGCACATTTTCTTAATAAACTATCGTTTTAAGTTCATTATAATCAAGATTAAGCGATGGTTCTTCTTCTTTGGTACAAAAATTAGCATGCTCAATACAATCAATATCAAATGCATCATACGTTCTCTGCTTATTAAGCACTTTGAATACATAATAAAGAAATAATAATAATAATAATAATAATAATAATAATAATAATAATAATAAAATTATTGAAATAAAAACAAAACTATAAAATACCTGTTTTTCATTCTCAAATTATATGTAACGTAAATAAGGTCATTAAGTTTCTGATGTTCCAAATGATTTCATATTTTGTATGCATACATTTAAAAATAGTCTAATTACATTCACAACTTGATGTAGAAGTTGTTTGACTAGTAATCTAATAGTAAGTTTTCTCAATGTTGGAGCACTATCACCGAATAATCTCTATTACTCATCTACATTTTAAATTAATAGTTATGAAAAATAAAAATATATATTATTAATAAGTAAAGAATGAATTAAAACTATAAAAACTTACCTTTCATTATAAATTCTCTTTTTGTTGATGATCTAGCAAAACTCCCTAAACCTTTACAATACAATTTCATTTCATTTATGGCATATGATTGATCTTCAATTGAGAAAATACCTTTGCATTCGATCACATCAAATAGACCACCCATAATATTGTTTTTAAATGCGTCTCCACTACATAAGTAATAAGGACTAAGAAAATAAGCTACTAAGTGGATCCTTTAAGTAAGATGCTTATCCCATCGTCGATCAATAATATCTACATAAGGCTTGTAAATTTTCTCCTTTCTTTTAAAAAGATTTATAATTGTTTTGTGAGTTCTATACATGCCATCATATATATACCCTAAAGATGGCTTCTCATCTGAGTCAACGATCCTCAACAACCTTATAAGTGAAACAACAATCTTCACAATGATCAAGCAAGCATCCTAAAATTTATTATCTAAAATAATAGCACAAACTTCTTTTACTTTTTCACTCTTTGATAACTTATGACTTGAAAAGTATTTACTTGTCACTAAATATTAAACTAGTCGCTTAAGTTCATAAACACTTTTTAAAGTAATAAATGTAGTTTCAAACCTAGTAGCAATAGGACGCACGATCTTAACCCAATCTTCTTGCTTTCTTAACCACGACAAAAATGTGATATGATTATACATAAAAATTGTAATCTTAGATGCGCGTGAAGTAAGATTAAAAATATGGTCCATGTCACTATTATCTTTTAAAATAAGATTTATATAATGAGCAGTGCATGGATACCAATAAATATGTCCATACTTTAATTGTAATAAGTACCTAACTGATATATAATTAGCTGCATTATTTGTAACAAAATGCACAATATTCTTTGGTCCAACCCACTCGACAATTTTAGAAAATAATTCAGATAAAACATTAGTACTTTTTACCATATCAGAAGCATTAATGGACTTGATAAAAATTGTTCCAATATTACAATAAACAAAGAAATTAATTAAGGTTCTTTGTCTTTAATCGGTCCACCCATCTGCTAATAATAGTGCGTCCTGTTAATTCCTAACTAAAGTTATATGTATCCACAATTAACTGACATTCCTTTTTTAAATCTTGAAGTGAAGGCACACATATCTCATAATAAAAAGGTACCTTAAATCCTGGACCTATCATTGTTGTAACATCTATTGCTTCTTGAAAATATTGTGAATTTAAAGCATCTAAAGAAATGCATGAATGATAGAACCATCTAGCACATGCTCTTTTACATCACAAAAAAACATCCTTATTAATCAAAGCACTTTTTAGACTAGGTTGAGAACCAGGAGTAGTTTTTAAAGGAACATAAGAATCTATGTCAATAGTAGCTTTCCTTTTTCTTTTATCTAGTAATTGTCGTGCTTCATCATCCCCAAACGATATATCATAAGCCTCTTTATTTTTCCTTTTCTTTTTTACTTGCTGAAAATAATTTCAAATGCTATCATGTACTTCAAATGGTACTTTTTTGCATGAAGCAATATTACCTTTAACACCGGTAAGATATTCTTTCATTCTATAAATTCCTCCCCCTTTAAATATTCTACTACAAAACATATAGTTATATTCTATATTCCCATCAGATGCTTGAGAAGAAGAAAAATAATTCCATGCTAGATCGAACTTACCAAAAGGATGCGATATACATCAAATATTTTTCTAATGATTCCATATTATCCATTATGATTTAACCTAAAAAGTATTAAAAAATAATTGGGTATACTATCGTCAAGGAAAAAAATTCTCCTACTTAAATAATTCTCATCATCAATTGTAATAGAAAATGATAGTCACAAGTATAAACAAAAAGTAATTAACGTTAATAAGTAAAATATATGATTTACAATATATACCAAAATAACCAAAAAAAGGTTAAAAGATCTTTTCTTTTTATATAATAAAGAATAACTGTGACATGAATATTTATAAAAAGGATAAAATTTTCTATTTATATTAATTGACTCCAATAAAATTATGTAAATTAATTTAGAAGTAGCCTATTATTATAACAAAGTAAATCAATGAATTAGAGGTTATACTAAACTTAATAACTTATATTATAGTAAAAACAAGTAATTCATGTTAATAAGTAAAATATATAACTCAATTCACAAATTATTATATGAGTAATTAAAATTTTATATTAGTATTTTATTTGACTTAATTTTTTAAAAAAATAAAATTAATTGCAAATATTAAAAGAGTTCATATAATTTCTAGTAATGTCAAATTAAATTCAATTATGGCACAATTAAAAATTATTTTAAAAACTAAAAATACAAAGTGAAGTAATTAGATGCATATAAACACTTGAATATTACTAGTGCTTGAAATTCTTATAAATCACAATGGTGTAATGATAACTATCTTCGATCACACAATCTCCTATCGCACAACCCTAATTAGGTAATACTAGAAAATTTGATGCGCAGAAGGGGAAGATCCTTACCCCTATTTTAAACGACAATGTTTTGGCATGATGAGTGTGTTATTGGTGTAACGATGTCGTTCCAATAGAAGCTGATGGAATGGTGTCTTTCTATGTTAGCTTTTGTTGTAAAAGACTAAGGAGAGTATATAACCTCTCCGAGAATGTTCTTTAATCCTTCTTGTTTCAATACAATTTTTAATTCTACAAAAATGATAACTAAATAAAACAGGATCCTCCTAGTATGCAATAGGCACTAAAGTGTGCATATCTCCTCTACTAGAGAAGTGTGACCACAACTTTTTGGATTTCTTAACAAATTCAAGAGAGAGGATTGAAGTGGACATTGAGTAGTTCAACAAGAGAGCGACCATTTAAGTACATGGGAATAAATTATGAAAAAGGAAATGATAGCCGAGTAGGTAGATTGTTGTTGAATACTTCTAAGTCGGGGAAAGTCATGCTCGACAGACACACCAATCGATTTATTGATAGCAAGAAGTAAAAATAAATTAGATCACATTATAAATTATTCACATCTGATATCTCCCATACTATTTATCAACTACATCCATGTAAACCCAAAATGACCACACATATACACCAATAGATAAACAATAGGAGAACAACAGAATGGTGAACAAAATGTTATTCATTTATCAGTGTGGTCCACCTCAAATGGCCAAGTGTTAGCAAATGTAGTTTTCAATTTTAGATCAACAAATTAAATACTTTAAGAGAGTAAATATAACACAATAGATTAAAATAAAGAAGAAATCTACTTTTGTAGATAAAGCCATCAAATTATCCTATTATTTGTTAAGAAACCTTGAATAATAGCAAAATTGAACGTACTTGAAATTTATACAAACAATCCTTAGATGTTATCTATTAAAAAACCTTGAATAACTGGACATACTCAAATTCTATACAAACAATCACGAATTCTATACAAACAATCCTTATCTATATCTATTAAGAAACTTTGAATAACAGTAAATTGAAAAGATTCGAATTCTATACAAACATGGATTGACAACAGAATTAGAGTTTCACTCAAAAAGATCATTCATCAACTCTCAAATTTTTTGCTCCTCCATCCATCTAGTTCCTATACCTCATACGATATTCTTTCCTCATAGCTTGTTTTCGAGAGGTAAAGCAGCAGACAGATTGGGCTTCTTCTTTAGACTCTTAATCCATCCGTCAAAGCTTTCTACATCTATCTCCTCTATTTGAAGCTCCAGCGGCATTTTGAGAGAAATATGACGAAGATGAGATCTGGCGAAGATGGTAGATAGCCAAAAATTGAAGATGACGATGAGATCTGGCAAAGATGGATAGAAATGGAAGATGACAGTGAGATTTGGTGACTGAAGAGAAGATGGTGAATTTGGCGAGGAGAGCGTTTGATGTCTGAATGAAATAAGTTTAGCCTTTTTGCAGCCAATCGATAAAAATCGACTGGTTTCATTCTGAGAGGTTATTAAATAAAAACGAACCTGATAACTGTTGAGTATCTCCCCAAATCTCAAACACTATCTATATGAGTTCTGTAAGGGTGGGCTTTGTTTTACTTACAAATAGGTGGTAAGTTTTGGTGGCTTATTGGAAAAGCTAATTTATGATGAGAAAAATAGACTTTATCCTTTTTTGCTGCAGAGTGGTTGCCTTAAAAACCATAACAGAGGAGGAGAAAAAGGAGGTCTACTCCATTGTTTTAGCATGTGGGATGATAACTGTTTGATTAGATAATCAAGAGGAAGCGGATCATCATCGACAAGTATTCGGTATTGGTATCTCTTAAGTTTGTAGAGAATACTAAATTGATTAGATTTTTCAATTTTTACTAGAACCTAGAAATAATTGTACTTGTCATTGAGACTATAGTTGTTAGTTGTTGATTGTACTCTTGATTATTACATTGGATTGATTTCAATCCGTGGAGATTCGGATCACAATTTTTTCCCTAGTTGAGAGAAGTTTCCACATAAATTGTATGTACGTTGATTTAGTTTCTTGCAATTTATTTCTCTTCTTATTATTATTGTTGAGGTTGTAGTAATTTTCCATAGCAACAATAGGTCGGTTCGGATTATTTTCAATCAAACCGGCTAGTCTGGTCCGATTTTTAAAACCTTGATTTCTCCAGCATCAAATTTTAATGGAAAAACCACCTCTTATTGCATGATATTGCATTAGTAACCTTATTATTCAACACCGCAGGACTCGATAATCCCACTGGTTACTGCCTACCGTTTAGGAATAACATTTCTTCTCTTATTCAAAAACCATAGTTCTTCAATTATTAAGATATAAATGAATCATTGTGTTCTCTTCTATCCCATAAACAGCTAATGTTACATCGTCATCATCAATGTAATCATTTTGGCCAGAAACCCTGAATCTCATAGCATCTGGACTAACAGGACAAAAGAAATCCTCTGCCAGAATCAACTCTTTCAAGTCCCTGATGGTGTCACTACGAACTATCATTACTCGGTAACGACATTCTGACATAATAATCCAAATACGAATTTTCCTAAAAAGATAGATTTTGTTACCATTTGAAATTCCATATTCCTTTAATGTCTGCATATATTTGTCTAGTTTGAACTGATTAAACATGACTTCTTGCCTCTCCACTTCGATACCAAATTGCTGCTCAATTTTCCGTTTGAGTTCAATGACAGTTGAAGTATCTGGAATTTCCATCGGATGTTCTGTACCACGTTCCCGGATCAACACTTGCATGGTCTGTCACGTAATATTCAAGTGCAGTTAGCTGCAATCTTATATACTAATAATGAGAAATTATTCTGATCAAAGCTCTTAAGAGTTATTCTTGATTGTGGTAAGTTTCTTGAGTAAAGAAAATTAACTTACCGGTCCTGGAGCTGGAGCAATACTTGAGGGTTCCATTTTGCTTAAGAATTTCGGTTATTGATACTAGCAACAATTCTTGGATATATATATGTGACAATTGTTAGTCAAGATAAGTTAACGTACAAAGAATTTGCGCTGTGTATTTCCCATGCCAGAGTCATGTCATTAGTATGTTCAAAGTTTCCAAGGCTCGATATGCATGTTATTTATATTTTATCCAATGGTTGTCTGGTATCTGAAACTTAAAGCATTTTTAAAATTCTCAGTGTACTTTATGTAAAACATATATTGTCCACATAATTGGTTTAGTCATTATTAGTAACTGATGTTTCCTACCTTTTGTGAAAGCCCATCTCGGTTCGATTTTTCTCTAAATTTTGGCACCAATGAAATTCTATTGCCGTGCCTTAAAGCTCGACATTTGCGGTGAGATTTCAACTTTCTGAACTAATTGGTGACTTTGAGCCCTCGTTGTTCAATTGTTTTCTTTACTTTGAAGAACAAATAAGAATATAATGCATTTCATCCCATCTATCACTTGTGGAGGGAAAGGAATAGGATTTTTACTCGTAACCTTCTGAATCCTATGGGTCCTGAGGTATTTAATTGCTCTTTCGGGGCTTCATTTTGTTAGAGGCTAGTTTGTATATATTTATCTTTAGATAAACTTACCAATGGGACATTACCACAGGAATTGCGTTCTTAAGGACATTTAATTCACAGATGATATACAGCTGTTAATGAGTCATAAATTTGGTACATATAAGAATTGGAGCTCTGCACTTTTCATAAGCTAAATCATGAGAGCTACGTGTTTAAATTTCCAAAATGCATGATTTAAATTATACCGTTGCTTCGCCGTTTGCGTAACTCTTCCTTGATATAGACATATATTTTGTTCATGCTTTCAGTTGGTATGATTTTGATTTGAGTTGTTTTGACATCTTTTACCCCACAGTGTTCTCATTATAGGCGGATAAAGTACTAGACGAAACTGGAAAGACCAATTTCATGCCCGCCGCGGTTTTCATTCGTGATTTACAAAATTCTTTTGGAAATAAATTAAAGAAACTGAGGTCATCTTATGTACATATGCATCTTTCCCTTATTAACCGGATTGTTTTGTACGAAGTCTTTAAGTTATAAAGCTCTCGATAATAATATAAGAATAACCTGTTAAAGGGTTCATGAAATTAATATGCCACAAGTTCTATGATAATTCTCAAATGTTTGTTGTTGATAAAGCGTAATTGTTCGATTATAGGACATTGGCAGTAAGCATTTATACCAAAATATATATTACACCTATATATTTTGGAGCATTAAAAAAGAATCTTGACATTTCCAAACTATTTATTTCTAGTTTTGAACGTAGAAAACCCATAACTAAGTTAAGACTTTATCATATCATTGTTAACACATCAATAATGATATGATACCTTTTTTATTTGTTATTATTTTTATGGACCTACAACACTAGCTTATACCACTTCTAATGCACTTAGTATTATGGATCATGCGTAAACAATGAAAAGAGATTAAATGTAATCTTTAACCTTATTAATGATTTATTCAGTTTATAATTAAAATTAGATGCTTTTGAAATGTATGAGAAACTGTCATCCCATTTAATCAAATGAGGATGTCCTAAATCTAAGACATGTCACTCGGTAGGAGTATCATGAAAGTTAGAATTATGGGTGTGTTCAATACTTCCCAATATAAGTAGAATTGGTCCATGGTCAAGTCACTAACAAATAAATCGAAATTTCTAATTATATCTCATAAAAACAGAATTTTTTGTGTGGAAGAAATTAGATAGAAGAAAATTCGTCTTAATATTCTAAACAAGATTCAACAATTTAAAATGTTCTCAATTAACCGTAATATTTATAAAAAAAAAGTTCAAAACCCTTATTTTAGTTACCTATTAAAGTTCATTTCACCCTAACATTTTAAATATTTGTTATGGATCCTCGAACGTCCCAACTGACAAGGGGGCCTACAAGCAAAGCCACTCTTTCGTAGATGAAATAGTTTCGGAAATTAGGCATCTGTGAATGTCTAATTTTTCAAACTTTGTTGTCACTTCTGTCCACTATAACGAGTGGACAATTGTCTAAAGTCTCCGTTCAATGAAAATTAACTAAAAAAATATTATTAATATTGCTTCAATTTTTTTATGTTTGTTGGTATATTTGATTTATATATATATATATATATATATATATGTGTGTGTGTGTATATATTACCAAACTAAAATCTAACAACATATAGACAAATTATTATCATAGTTGTAGGAATTTAATTACGTAAAGTGGGATATATAAATCTGAAACAACTGGTTAATCCTTTTTTTTATCTCTGTCAATTGTAGTATGATTATGCTAAGTATTAAAAGTATGAATCATTCTTTGTAAAAAGAATCATTATTTTTTTTGGACAATAAATAAAATTGTATTAACTCTAGCTAAAGCTAATTTAACATTACAATGAGTTTCATCTTACAACATGATTAATGCACAAGTCTAGCCAAAAGAAATAACAAAAACTTAGATTACAATTTCCATCTATTTTTCATTCCAAGGATGAGTGAGTTTTGCACATTTTTTGCTATCATTATATAATTAGCCAACTAGTGTTTGTCTACGTAAGCTCTTTTATACAACATGTTATTAATCTCTTTTCATAGAGAGTAAATTGTAGTGGTGGGGCATTCTGGAGTAGCATTCCACTTTGCTTTTGATGCTTAACAAGCTCGATACACCAATCTAGAGTCCCATATCTTTCGTAATTGTGACTAACTTTTGATAACATATCTAGAATTCCACTCCACACTGATCTAGAGTACCTGCACAGAAAATATAAATGGTTTATGTCTTCCTCAGCTTCCTTGCATAAGGCATAGGTGGGATTATAAGGTCCACATTATCTGTTTTTAGTTTTGATTCTATTTTTTATCATAAGCCCATTAATTAGGAAGGCTTCAGGATTCAAAGATTGCTTCCAGAGGAGTTTATCCAAAGGGATAACTCCAATAATTTTAATGAATAACTTGTGATAAGAATTATTTGTAAAGATCCCTTTGGAAATACGAACCCAAATACTGTTGTCTTCTTTATTCCATTAAGAGAGATGAGGTCAATATTCTCGAAGAAAGGAGAATCCTCTGAAGTTCCTGTACCAATCTCCATTCTGAATTAATGATGATACTTTCACATCCAAAAGAATAGTATGTCTCAAGTGGAGAATTTCATTTTGTTTGAGAGGGCTAAATTTAGACCAATTTTTGTAATAAAAACATATGCTAGCCCCATTTCCTAGCTTGTGTTTCTAGGGATAAATCATACTTCTTATGTTTAGTAATTGAATGCAAGTCCAAGAAATTTCCATGGTGTTTGATATCTACCAAAAATTTTTATTTTTTTATGTGAAATTCATGTATCCATTTTGATCCAAAGAGCTTTCTTATTTGTATATAGTCTCAGATTCTCTTGTTGAGAAGAACCTTTGGATAAATGGAATAGGAACGATTCCTTGACCTCTTTGCTTATTTGGAATGGTTAATTCACTCCATTTTACTTTTGCTTCTTTGGAATTCTCTACTTTCTCAGACCATAGAAAAGCTTTTACAATTCTATCAATTTCCTTTATAACTCTCTTTGGCAATACTATGTGAGCTGACTACTGATACGTAAGCTACTGAGTATTGAGTTGATAAGGGTTAGTCTAGAAGCAAGAGAAAGGAACCTATCTTGCTATGCATTTATCCTAAGTTTATACTTTTCAATGAGTGGAATACGGCATGAAAATTTTAGCTTAGTTGAGGTGATGGAGACTCTATGGTATTTGAAGGGAGGGGAAAGCAAATTTAGACTTGTACTCCTGCATATTTCCGCTTGATTCCTCATATCTATTGAGATTAACAAGTCACTCTTTTCAATATTTACTTTTAGTCTTGAATAGTATGAGAAAAGCTTCAGCATGTTCAGCAAAATGTTGGTGGATTGGATGTCTACACTGCTCAAGAGCATGAGATTATAGTATAGATCAAGTGAGTTAGCCTGAGTTCCCTACAATTATAGACTAAGAGTTTTTCAAGTAGTTTGGACATACTTTCCATTACTAAGGTGAAAAGATAAAAGGAAAGGGGATTTGCTTGTCTAATTCCCTTACATTTTTGAAAGGTTATATATGAATACCATTCATAAGAACACTAAGTTAAGAAGTTTAAATGCATACCATGATCTACTTTATGAAATGTTCTAGAAAATCAAGTGCTTTTAAGTAAGTTTGAATGAAACTCCATCGAACTGTGTCAAAGGCTTTGTAAAAATCTATTTTTAGCAAGCAACTTTTATTAACTCTACCTGTATTGTATTCTTTAGCAACACCTATAAAAGGAGTATATTCTCTTATAGTTCTCCCATCAATAAAGGCATCCTAAATTAGATTTATGACTTCATTCAAAGCAACCTTCAATCTGTTAGCAAAGAACTTTACAATGACTTTGCAAATAGTGTTGCAACAGAAGATTAGTCTAAACTTTGTTATGGAGAAAGGGTTCTGCTTCTTTGGGATGAGAAAATAAAGATATGGTTTATTTTTGTAAGCATATTAAAGGCAGTAAAAAATCCAACATAACTTCTATAAAGAGGTTACCTGTAATTTCATAGGTATATTGAAAAAATCAAGCTAAAAAACCATCAAGTCCAGGGCTTTTGAAGGATGCTAGCTAAATAAAACATCTCTGATTTCCTGAGTTTTGAATGGGGTATGAAGTCTTTATGATTCTGATTTAGGGAGCAGTCAAAGGATCTTTTTATATTGAAGCTGGATTGAGTTGTTTCATCTAATTCCATAAGGTTTATATAGAAATTCCTAGCAAGCTTTTATAAGACTGTTTGATCAAAATGATTGTCCGCATAAAATCTTATAATTATGATATTTTGTTCTTGTTCCTTTTGGATATTAGAGAGTAGTGAAAGAATTTTGAATTAGAATCCCCTTCCATTGGCCAACTGATTCCTGCTTTCTACCTTAAAAAGGAATTATGCAAAGTTAATGCTTCTTAATGTTGCTTGAGCCTTTGGATTTTTGCTAACCTTAAAGCAGTGTTGTAAGAAGATTTATAGTAAAATTCATATGCTTATTTCAGGTTATGTTTAGTTTTAGAGAGCCTTTTAGTATTTTCCTTAACAAATATCTTAAGAGGTACCTTCACAAGCTTGAGCTTTTGCATGAGCTAATAGGATTTGCAACCATACACTATCTAATTCAAAAAAATTTAGATTATTTTCATGAATCCCTCCTTGTATGTGAGTCCATTAAAGAATCAAAATGGAGCTTCAGACTTCTTAAAATCAATGATATTCTGTATATGGATGTAAGGTGGTCAGAGAACACATTTTCACCAAAATGGATATAAAAGTGAGGGAATTGACTTAGCCAATCTGGGTAACCAAGGCTCTATTGAACTTTTTCCTAATTAGCATGTTCCTTTGCCATTTATTATACCAAATGAAAAGTTTGTATGTGAAGTTGAGATAAATAAGATTCACTTTTTGAAATAGATTAGTTAACTTTCAACTTATTCGCATATTGTATTTTCTACCTCCTTCAAGCTCCTAAGATGATAATGTACAATTGAAATCTCTAGTTATTAACCAAGGATCAAGGGTACCAGCTTGGCTAGTTTGAAGATCCAATATAATTTTCCCTTTAAAAAGTAATATTGGAAACATATATTAGAGTAAGGTTAAATTTTATAATCATACCTCCCATTTGACATTTCAAAACCATTCAAATTTAAATATGAAATGATAGAATCCTTAACAGGGTTAATTCTTCTTCAATTAAGTGTCACATTAATGTTTACATGACACCTTATTTATTTTTATTATTTATTATTTATGAGTGACCCACATTGCCATGTGAATTTCCACTCACTTAAATTAAACTTCAATTATAAATTATTTAATTAACCTTAATTTCAAATTAATCCTAATTAACCCTAAAAAATATTTAGAAACCCTAATTAACTATAATTAATTCTAATTTATAATTAACCGTAAATAACCTTAATTTTATATTTAACCTAATTTAACCTAGTTAACCATAATTTATAAATTATTCTAACTAAACTTAATCTAAAAGTCTTAATATGACAATATAACCATTCTAAAATCCCTTTCTCGTTATCTAATCCCTAATCTACCCAGTGATTAATGCCTTAGGTTATAATAGCTATGTCCTTGATAGGACTAGCTTTGTTCATTCTACCTGGGAACAACAATACCGAGGTAGTCCTAGTCTTAAAAGGTTTTTAATTATTAGTAACCTTCATTTATTAGGAAAATATGTTTCGTGCTTTGTGAGATTCGATCATATTTGTAGGATAGGCTATATAAAGCATGATGACATTAGCATTTGTACCAACTATCATTATCTCCTAAGGAGACATAGTTACTTCACAAGACATATGATCTTATGTTTGTAAGTAAACCACAAGTTGAGGCATCAAAGTATATATCTTATGAGAAAAATATAGGGTCTGGAGATTCATTTCAAAAAATACGAATCTCAGAGCAGTTAGCCTGAATGCCCCTAAAAACCTCATTCCTAATTGCTTGATCATTCAATTGATCTGCTCGAGTCACCTATAGGTTAGAGCTATAAAGCCATTCCATTCTCGTAACTCTCTCCATTCATTGAGCTAACTTTGGTTTCCTTAAGGTGTAATTCTCTTATTCTTAGGATCAGTATATGTAGGAGCTCTTGAAGAGAGGTAGGGAGATATGAAGTTTGTTATTTTCCTCTGTGCATCTCTGTGATGGGTAAATCCCTATAAAAAAGGGACATCTTTCATATAGTTTGTGAAATGATGTAACTATTATGATTTTCTCTTGAGTAAATGTTTCTCTTAAGATAGATTCTTGTTCCGCACTCTTTGGAGAATACAACATTGTATTAATGTAAGTTCTCTATTCCAAACATTTCTCAAAAGTAGATAACAAGTTTTAAATCTTAATGCAGGCAAGGGATATCTTAATGCCAAACCTCTTGTTAGAACAATAAATTGGCTATTACTCCTTTTTATTGATATTTTCTCCTTATAGACCTCATTGGTGAAATATGTGCAAGCTTTAGAATCTTAAGTTGCTTAGTAACCTTAGAGTCAATTCCTTCAAGTCCTTTAGAGTCGTATAGATTAATTATATTAAATGAGAGTTTTATAAACAAGTTATTGTTAATCATAGTATAAAGGCCTCGTGTTTTAGCATTGATGTCAACTACATAATCCTTTTTGGTAAAAAATACACAAAAAAGGAGTTTGCTGAAAGAGATTTTATAGTTATGATTCACAATGGCATTTATGTTGGTGAAAGAGGTTTTATAATTATGGTTCACAATGGCATGTATGTAAATATTGTTCCATCAAATTAATTAAGGTTTAGACAATAGATTTTTTAATTTGTTTTATTGGGATTTTCATATTAGGTTTAGTGTCAGTTATTTATAGATTAGTTTTCCTAGGTTTAATTAAGGTTATTTAGTGTTAGTACAAAATTATAACTAGTTATAGTTAATTAGTATTAAATAAGATTTTTTAGGGTTTATTAAAGTTAATTTAAAATTATGGTTGAGTTATTTACATTTTAGATTTAATTTAAGTAGGTGGGACCATAGTGCCATATGGATTCCACATGGCATTGTAGATTCCATATAGAAAATAGAAAATAAATAGAGTATCACAAAGAGATATGTTGTTTCGCCTTCTCTTTAGGATTTTTTTCCCTTCCCTAGCTGATAATTACTTAAATGTTTATATTTAGCACAATTTACTTGTTTGTTTGATTTTTTATTGTTTCTTATACTTAATTAATTCACATTTTGTTTTTAGGTAGTAATTCATTAATTTGGATGAAAAAATGAACAAGCTTGGAGCGATTTAGAGCCATTATGATCAAGTTATGAAGCTACAAAGCTAAGAGACAACTTGGCACATGATTATATACTTGGCAATGTTCTTTATTATTTTTGAATTTTAAGCTTATATGGTCTTATTTGAAGTGTTTGAGGTGTTTTTATTCATTTCTTATCTTACAAACCTATGTTCAAGAGGTACATGCCCATTTTGTATACATATGTTTGCTTAAGAGTTAAGGATCACCTGATTTTAAGTACACGACCTAGTACAAGACCAAGTACTTACCAATATTCAACTTAAAAACTTGATTTTCAAACCACAAAAGTCAAAACTAAAGGAAAAAGAGGGGTCTAAAGAGGTAAAGTTAGATGACCTAGAACAGTTGAAAGAATAAAGAACAACTAAGAAAATCCATTTGTAGTGGATATCATTGATTTAAAGTGGATTTTGTGATAATAAAAGGGATTCTATCGTGTTTCTTTTAGTTTTCTATTTTTTCTTTAGTTTTTATGTTATGTCTTCTATGATTAGGAACTAAACCTTTATGGTACATAGTTATGATGAAACCCTAAGATGGACTTTATAGTGATTTCACTTAATTTCATTTATTCCTTAGCTTCATTGACATTCAATTATGTGTTTTATATTGTTCTACAATTAATATGCTTTTACATGTTAATTCATATTTGATTTCATTCATTTGCGATTGAAAATCTTTTATATTTATTGATCTAGCTTATTCAAAAAGAGTTATATAGAATCCCTGAGATAGGTTAACATAAATCTTAGAGCTTACGTTTAAACCAAATACAAAATTTCATAAATTGGTTAATGCTATTAGAGGAGTTTTAATTGGACAATTTTTTAATTATCAACCTAAGGTTAGTTGTTAATAATATTAATAAAGATATTAGCCCAATTGAGAAATTTCTACTGATCGATAAACTTTAGGTTAAATTCATGCATAGAGTATTATGTGCATAAGAAATCAAAAGGGGATTCATTATATGGGTATTGTTGCTTTTATTAGTTACTTTTTGGTCTAATCTCTTTCCTAGATAGTCAATAGTGTTGATTAGTAATAATTTACAATTTTATATTGAATTTAATCAATCACTGTCTCTATAATTTGTTAGTTGGATAATATGAAATAGTTAATACTCATAATCATAGTCTCCATGGGATTCACACTTATTACTCCATAACCTATACTATGGAAGTGATAGGTGCACCTACTTAGAAAGATCTATATGGTAGGATATCAAACATATGCTATTAAGTTTTTGAGACTGTTGTCAGGGACTAGGATATTAGGAACACTTAATCTCTATTAATCTAGTAAAGTCTTGTGCTTCTCCTATTGCATTAGATGGGATGTCACAGATTTCTCACTTAGTATTTTTTTTTCTTGACAATATGTTCTTTTGAGCTAGGAGTGTTCTTCTAATAAAACAAAGTGTTTGCTTGTTTTCACATACTATGTTTCACCTAAAATTCAAAGTACACTAAACAAATAAAATAAAATATTTAACAAAAAAGTAAAGAAATAAAAAGAAAAGAATAATAATGATTTGAGTGTCCTAAACACCAATTACTTCCCTATGAACAATGCCAAAATTAATTCTATACTACAATATCTATCTTAAATTGGAATGTAAGAAGGATGAATTTCCCAAAAAATATAGCTCTTCAACATTACTTATAAGAAATAAATCTCTTTATGATGGGACTTTTAGAGATCAAGTTGAAGGAAGATAAATGTAAAAGGCTAAGTGTTTTGAAAAACCATTGGGAAGTTCTTATTAGTCATTAAAATCATTACAATGGCGTGACATTGGGTACTTTTGACCCTAAAAGAATAAAGGTTGAACATTGAAGTTCTAAGGATTAATCGATCCATCTTTTTGTGAGAATGAAACGAGAAACTTAGGTTTCAAATTACTTTTTTTTTTTGCCTTTAATCATACTTGTTGAAGAATATGTATATGGAACAAGTTGAAGGGATTAGGAGGCATTATTAATTAACCTTAGATCTTAGGTGGAGAATTCAATATCATTCTTTATAATTTTGAATATGATGGAACTCATGTCCAAGGAGTTACTCAAAGGATCTTAAAGAATGGACTAGTGAAAAACATATAAAAAAACTCAAAATTGAGGGTTGTTTATATGTAGCAATAAATATAAAAAAAACAAATTGGTTTTAAAGGAATTACACGGCATGTTAGCTGATGTTTAATAAAAATCCATATTTCTAGATAGTAAAGCTACTTTTGATAACCCTTTGTTTTTATATTCCATATCAATTTTTACAAAATTATTCAATACTAAATGGATCAAACATCCATTTCGATTCGACAATACACTGGTGGAGGTGGAAGGATTTGATGAAACATAACCTAAATGCACCATGCAATAAGTTCAAAGACATAAGCTCTTTATTTGCACGAAAATAATTGGATGATAAAAGAGAAGTTCAAAAATCATAACTCTAAGAAATTTGGTGATACTAATATAGCAGCTTCAAAAGAAAAAGACATATTACGAGGTATCCAATCCAAACTTGCCAACTCCCCTACTAATGTGGCTGTAATGGAAGAGCATAAAGCTAACTTTCATTAATAAACATAAGTTATTGTCTTTAATCAATTAATTTTTAAATAGTTCATTACTAAATTATGAAATAGAGGTTAATCATTCTTTGGTTCCCAAATAGGGATTGGAATTCCTCCTTCTTTCATGTGTCTATGCTTGAAAGGAGAAATAAAAACATTATTGTTTCTCCTTAACACTCTTGAAACTCCTATAAGAATCAATCCTCTTTGCAAACATTGGAATCAATCATCAATGCTTACATCTCAACTTAATGAGCAGATTTTTTTTTCCCATAACATTCAATATCATATATATATAGATAAAGTTGTGTTCTCTTTTCATCCTAATAAGGCCCCAGGTGCTTTTACGGACTTACACGGTCATATACATAATGTAGCTGCTTTATTTGAATCAGATTTTGATTTGTTGGGATGACATCTAATCCTACTCATCATTAAAAATGGAAAAATTACTCTTAACAACTATCGTAATGTTTGAAAGTAAACAATAATCAATGATTAACCAAAGACTATTAAAATTAGGTTTTTAGCACTTTAAATATGTTATATCTTATAATATCTTATCATTTCAAGTGGTTGCTTTAAAATCACTTTTTTTTTGTTTTGTTTGATAGTTGCATATTAACATAGTAGCATTTTTTAATAAATAAAGTTTTTATGCACTACATTCCTCTAAATAACATTGTAGCATTTTTTTAAAATCCAAAACTATATTTAAAGTACTAGTTATTTAACATATTTTAATATTATTATAACGAATTTTGATTCTATATCAAAATTGTTACAAGGCTTAAAGGAGGAGATTTAACTTCTATCTAAAAATGGTGTATGTCTTGCATGGATTTGGATGGCTTTAAGCTTCCTAAGTTTGCTAATTCTTCATCTTGTTACTACCAAATATCTAGATTAGTGGCTTCACTTGTATGTTAGCACCTTCGTAACCCTCTTCTATATTTATTTGATTTCTTTCTTATCTCTTACAACTTTTCTTTTTAGTAGTCTTTCCTAGTTTCAAGTGTACTCCCTTCCCTTTCATTATTCCTAAGTTTCATCTTTCCTTTTGGTCCTTTGTTTCTTCTCTATATACTTTTTACTCCTTTCAAGTTCCCACTCTTTTCTTTCTACCTTTCCTTTTAGCTTTTCTTAATTACACCTTTTTCCAATTCTAGAAATATGTTAGGCCATTATTTTTTTATCTATTAAAGAATTTCCACCTTAAAACCATAAGTTTCCTTAGTTTTGTAAACCTACTTACCACCTTGTAACCTTTTCCTATTAAGAATTCTTAACTTTAAGAGATAGGGGATTCCTCTCTATTACATTAGCTTTATTTATTTTGCTCTTAGTAACAATGATGGATCCCTAATAGTTGGAACTCCATTGAAAATTTTAAAAGAATGGACCTTGAAATGAGACTCCACACTTACAAGATTTTTTACGTATAAAAGGACATCGGTTTTAGCTTTGAAAATATAGGCTTTTCACTAGTGGAAATAGCTAGGAAAAAAAGATGTGTTGATAAATAAGAAGAATATTTTCCTCTTCAAATTTAAATCCCTTAGTTAGGAAAAAATACATAGAATCATTTCTATGGAAATTCAATAATCATCTCTTTTTTTTCCATTGTTGTAAGCTAATAATATAGCCCCAAAATCGCAAGATCAAGTAGAGCCTTTATGGATAAACATCTAAAGGACACCCATATCCTTAACAACAAAGGGGGTGAGTTACATAGAAATTTTCATAAGCAAACCTCTATTTCTAGATGAAAATACCACATGTATAAGCGTGGTGATGAGTTACATTGCAAGTTTCACTTTCCTTTTATCTTTCTCCTAAGTACTACTAGATTTACAGTAGAAACTCCTTGATTTCATATCTCTTCTCAGATTGAATAAGAATGAATAACTATTTGAGGATGCAATCAAGGTAACTTATAGTTAGAGGTCTAGTATTCCCAAGTAAATGAAAGTATAGAAGCCTACAGGGAGGAGATTGCTGTCAAGTGAGTACCAAGTACTTATAGAGTCATTAGTATTATGGAAAAACAACAAGATTCAAGGGTAAATAATGTTTGCTTGAGGCAAGTCTCCCTTACCCTTTCTCCTACTGAGTTGTCAACTATTAAGGAAAATATGCAAAAACTAATTTTGTAGTAGAATTACAATAAGAGAGAAAAGAATCAAGTACCTCCTTGGAGCAAACTGAAAAAAGTCAAGCTAATAAGTTGGTAGAGGAATGCCAAATTGATCATTCAATGCTAGGGTAATAGTAACCAAGTAACTTAGCCATAAAAAGGTACACAAAAGGATTAAGAAAAGAAGATGAATTCAATTATATGACTAAGAGAAGGTCAAGAAGGGAAAAAGGGGCAATAAATCTATTCCTGTCAAATGTCAATCATGATTTAGAATTTAAGAGGGCTGAGTTGCCCCAAAAATAATTAGCTCTTTAAGATTAATTAGGAGAAATGAATAAATTTATAATAGGTCTTTTGAAGACCAAGTTAAAATAAGATAAATGCATAAGTTTAAGTTTTCTAAAAAATAATAACCAGTTTTTTAAAATCATCAAATTCATTATAGAGCATGGAGATTGTTTACTTTTGACCAAAAAAGAATAGAGGATGAATATTTAATTGCTAAGGAGCAACTGATTCATCTCTTTATAAGAATGAACTGGAAAAGGTTAGAATTCAAATTACTTTTGTCTACGCCCCTAATCCCACCTTTTATGGAATATATATGGAAAATTAAAGGAATTAGGAGATATGATCGATTCACCTTGGATCTTAGTAGAAGAATTTAATAGCATGCTTTATAGTTTTGAAGCTGAGGGCAATTTATGTCTTAGATAATTACTCGGAGGATCTTAAAGAATGCACCAATGAAATTTAATTAATAGATCTAAAAATGGAGGTCCATTTTTATAACTTTACTAATAAGTAAAACAGCAATTGGTTCTTAAAGAAGAAATTATATAGGGATTTAGTTAATGCCAATGGTTATCCATACTTGTAAATAATAAAGTTAATTTTGGCCCTTTGTTTTCAGATTACACACATATTTTAATCTAAAAATTATTCAACATTAAAATCATCAAACATCCATTTAGATTCAATAACCTACTAGCAGAGGTGGGAGGATTTAAGGAAGAATTCCTTAAAGACATGAGGTGACAAGTTGAAGGATATATCTCTTTATTTGTACTAAAACAATTTAATTGATAAAGGAGGAGCTCAAGAATCTCAATTCCAAGAAAGTTGTTAATACTAATCGAGCACTTTTAGAAGCAAATATTGCAAATTATCCCAACCAAATTTTCTCACTTCCCTATTAATGATAGTATGCCTAAAGAGGACAAAGCTATTGGTTTTACCACTCAATTTTATAATAAAGGTTGAAAGTTCTCAATTTTATAATAAAGGTTGAAAGTTATTTGGTTAAGGAATAGGGATTGGAATTCCTCCTTGTTTCTTATTTCAATGCTTAGAAGGAGATGCAAACATGATTGTAACTCTCATTATTGAGTAAGGAAAATAAGTTGAATCTTAATAAAAATTATCAAAAGAGGCTTTTAATTTCTTTTCTAACACTTTTGGCACTCCTAACGAGAGCCATTATTCTATGCAACATTGAAATTGATCATCAATTAATATATCCCACCTTAGGAAGTAAATATTTTAACTAGATTATTCAATGCCATAGAGAAAGAGGAAGTTACGATCTCATTAAATCCTAATAAGGTTCTACAGCCTTATTGTTGGACCCCAAAATTTTTCGTAGAAGATTAGAAGTAGTAAACGAGAAGTGTGGATAGATTCAAGTTTTGCTTTGGTATTTTGGTAAATGAGAGACTTTGAAATGGGAAGAATTAAGGTGAAAGTGAAGTTGAATTGTGTAGTAAGTTGATAAAGAATATGTATATATGAGTATGTGTTGTTATTAGTGTTCATGATTAATCATGGACTATAATTTCTTTATGGATGATATTGAGTTGAGGATGAGGAGTAAATGAAGTAGAA
>JAOQMP010000002.1:34018973-34033020 GCA_027563575.1 Erythroxylum pedicellare
GTCTTCATGAAAGTTTTAGCCCTAGATGTCTATTTTCTAATTGTCTAAGAACGAAGTTAATCCGATATCTAGATTGAAAGTTATGGCATTTGCACCAAAGTATGTTCGGGAGGAATCTGAACATGAACATATCGGATTAGTTTGGCCATAACTCCTTCGTCCGACCTCCGATTGAGGTGATTCTTGAGGCGTTAGATTCCTAACACGTTTTAATACCTCTCCATAAAAATTTGTATCCATTGGATTTAAATTCAGAAAGTTTGACGGAAAGGAAGTGACGGGTAGGTTTGGAGAGCATGATTGGGCCATGAACCCACTTCGATTTCTTAAGCATATCTTGAGCCATAGGGCTCCGATTGAGGTGGTTCTTATTTCTAAATGAACTAGAGACTAAGAGCTACCATTATGAAGAAGTCCTTTGTGATTTTGTGATTTTGTTGTGTGGGCTCGCCTTTGTGGCTTGTATGTCATGCAAATGGAAAATTTTCTTTTTATCGATCAGGGTTATAGAGCTTGGTAGTCCGCTTATGTTTTCGTCTACGGTTCGATAGTTGGGCCTCAGAAACGGGGCCCAACATAATCAACATTTTTCTTAAATAATTTCTAATGCTTCAAATTAAAAACTCATAGTTTCTATAAAGATTAAATGACTTGAATTTTTACGTATTCAATATTTAATATAAAAATTAATTATTTCAACTAATGAACTAATCTTGCATATTAGAAATCAACTAAAACAATCGTAAAAAGTACATAAGAACAATTAAATAGATCAATAGGAAAAAAAAACTTCACAACAAATCCAATTATGTCCCAATCTACAAATTTCCAATGGATTTAACTTACTTCATCAAAGGTAAAGAAAGTTAGCCAATAATGATTATAGCTACTACTAACATATGCTTAGTTCATATTTATAGTTGGAAAATAAAGATGGAAAAATGGATGCCTTGCCTCCTTCAATTAGATTATATTTACAACCAATTTAGTCCAACATTTTGTTGATGTTGGGATTTTCTTATTTTCATTCTTTAAAACTGTGAAATTATAACTTCACTAATTGTCATCTAGACTTGGTCAATATAAGGTTTAAATAAATTCTGACATGTTTTAACTACAAATTAGAAATTTAAAAGTCGGGATTTTCACTAAACCAAGATCCACTCGCAAATAGACTCTCTCAAGTGATCTATAAGTGAATTAAAAAGAGATTTAAATTCTATCATAAATAAATCAACATTAAGACAAATAATAGCTCACATGATTATATCTTATTTTATAAAAATTAAATAAATCTATACAAAAATGCCACTTTATTTTTTCCTATATAAATATAGAAAAAGTATTTAGTAACTAAAACTGTTCAAAATAACAAAATTAAAAGACAAAGGGAAATCTTAATAAAATAAATCTAAATAAACTGTTTAAATCTAAAGACAACTTAATTTGCTAAGATGATGTTTGGATCTTGATTTTCTAATGAAAGTAGCTTAAAATTAATTTCCTAAGGGTTTGTAGAAGCCTTTTGATATTTAACTATAGCTTTTGAAGAGAAAATGATGTTTCTTAGAAGCATTTTCTCTAAAAGATGACTAAAGTCTCATAAAAATTAGCCTTTCTATATTTAAATATTTTTTAATCCACTTAAGTCATAGTCAGACATATAGTTATGGCTTAAATCATGGGCCTTTAAGATGTGCTTGGTTCACTTAGGAGAATGGTAATAGGAATTATAATGAATATATTGAGGAATGAAAATGGATATGGCTTCCATTCCTCACTATATTAAGGGGTATGGAGCATTGCCCTAAAAGGGGATATCAAAATGATGTTAATCCAATCATAATATATTACCAACCATCTTTTTTTCACTCCTTACCCATTCCTTTCTTACCATAGCAACTAACCAAGCACCCCCTTAGTGTTTTTTTTAAGTAATATATATAGCCTTTTACACAACCATATCTTCAAACTAAAATCTTAGTATTTCTTAAAGATTTACACACAGACACTAGCACAACTATGTCCCTTAAATGTGAATCTCACTGTTTTCTTAATGACTTGTGCAAAGGGCCATGTCATTACACTTGTTCCTTCTAGGGAACAAGTTGACACACAAGCATGGGTCAAACTACATTCCTCCAAGATTTGTGAATTTCTTTAAATTTTTCTCAAAATTACCTTTAATTCTTGAAGAATATCATCTCAATGTTTAATTTTCTTAATTACTTGAAAATATAACAAAAAGTAAGTAAAAAAGGTAATATAGCAATAAAATAAAGTAAATTGGTTAATAAATTATGAATGTAATTCATGTATATGATGTCCCATATAGAATCCTTATATTATGTTAGTTTAATAAACTTATTATCTAATAAGAACCTATATGTTTATTTAAGTATCTCCATTCTATATTCTATAAGATCAATTAATTTCTTTATAAGGAAAAAAGATAACGAGAACTAGTCTTTCTACCCTATTAATGTCCAGTCTTAATAGAGCAATGACAAGGAATAATTTAGATATAATACTTAAATGTAATATAAATGTTATAATTATAATATTTTATTTTATTTATAAAGTATATTTACCCATAAACTTCATCTTATATGCTATTTAATTACAAAACCATGTCTAAGGTAAGGAATTTCTTGAATTAGTTATGTCATAAATATACCATATCTTGAATCAATTCGTTATGTTTATGAAAATTAATTCAAAAAATTATGTACCTTATGGTTGGTTGTATATTTATTATGACATAACTAATTCAAAAAATTCTTTACCTTATGAATGTTGGCTGTAGGGTATCAACTAACAAGTCTATATAATATCATCTTCAAATAAAACATCATATAAAATTATATAATATCATCTTCAAATGAAATATCAAATAAGATTTAATAAGAGAAGAAGAAAAAAGTTAGCTATTTCAAGATATTTTCATGAAAACATTACATACAAAGTTTTCATAAGAAGAATCCAATTATTAAGGAGTCTAATCTTTGAATGATATAGTTATTTCTAAGAAATTGCAGGATTTAGATCTTAATTAATAAGAGGAAGATTAATACGAAAAAACCTCACAAGATCTAAATATAGACATTGCTTAACATAGTGAAAAAATAAAAACAATGAGGAGCTTCCAAGAGAACAAAGGTTCCAGAAAAATCATCCTCTAAAATAAGGCATTGATTATACATAGAAGGGCTTAATAACTAAATCTCATTTCATAAGCTTATCCTACATTGCATTCCTTTCTAAAATCAAACCTAAAAGTCATATATGATACTTTAAATAATGAGAATTAGATATTAGTTATAAATGAAGAGCTCAATCAATTTAAGAGAATCAAATATGGACCTTAGGTTAAAAACTCACTCAATTATAGGTACCAAGTGAGATTTTGAAAATTCATTAAATCAATCAGATACCAAAATTATAAACAATAAGATTTATAGGCAAATAATATTATCAATAGGAAGGGTAGACTACAATAATACTTTTACACATGCAATTATGATCGAATCCATTAGTTTGTTTATGTATGCATCATATTTGAATTTTATACTTTTTTTCAAATAGATGTGAATAATATAGTTTCAAATGGGTTTATATAAGGAGAATTTTATATGGATCTTCTTGATAGGTACTTAATTGATTATGAATTTATTCCTTAACATTTAGTGATTATTGATGTGAAATTGCTTAAGATACTCACTTTAACTCATATGTGATTTCAGGTACAATTCAGAAGCAAAGAAGTTAAAGTGAGTTGAAAGCACTACATTTGGTCATTTTTTTAAGGTTAATATTCGCTTATCTTCATAAAGTAAGAAGAAGAAAATTAAGACAAAATGAAGAAAAGAAAAAAAAAAAAGAAAACACAAACAAGAAAATTCGAAGTTGCCCACGTCAAAGAAGTAGAAAGTTGTGCATGGAATACATACAATTTACGTGAATTAATGGCAGCATAGTAGGAGGGAAAAAAAACAATGGAAGCTGCAACAATATGGTAGGGTATGGGCAGATGGAAGAGACCAAAAACAACACAGTAACAGGTGGAGTAAAATGACGCAGCTCATAGATTTAAGGCAAGAAGGAGAAGTGGAAAGCAAAGAAATGGCAGCTCCATAAGAATAAAACGCCAATAGCCCAACGTTTAGTAAACGCTATTTTATGTAAATAGCTTACACTATTTTATGTAAACAACATAAATATTGTTTGCATTTCATGCATTTGCATGAAACTAAAAGCGTGAAATGCAGATGCAAATAGCGTTTATGTTGTATATTTCATACACCAGTTGTAGGTGACCAAAGCGACAACGCATAAAGCCAAGGCAGTGGAGCCAAAACGCAGATGTACAGTGGCACATCAAAAACTCAATGCATAAATCATCAAAAGAGTTTTAACTGAATAGTGAAGTGGACTATAAATGGAGAGAAAAAAAGAGTGGGAGGTGGAGGGAGTAGAATCGAACAATAAGGGGTAGAAGAGAGCTGAAGGTGGTTTTTGGATGGGATAGCTTTCATGGGGGTTGAAGCATTTTCTTGAGAGACCCATGGAGGGCTAGACGCCCGACGTCATTCAGAGGTGACTTCAACATCGACTACCTGGGTTAAGCATTTTTTACTATTTTTGTTATTTCCTTCTCTCATTAGAAATTGCTTGTGATATCATATGTTAATTGACTCCGGTTTTATGCATGGTTAATTGTGTTATCCTTATAGTAAGATTATTTGTGTATGAACTCATTGGATATTGTGAAAAGATGATTTTAATGCATTCATTGGATTGTTTATTTACAAACCTATTACTAGAATTTTGATATAATTCATAATTGATGTATTTGAAATTCATGCGTAGCGACTAATGATTCGTAATCATTAGGGATAACATAATCTAGGTTAAATGACACATCGTATGTGATTTTTGCCTTGATTAATTGGTTTTCCTAATTCGTAATACTACTGCCTAATTAAATTTAAAGACTGTATCCCAGGTTATTCAGTGGCTATATTTAATTAACGATCTTATCTTGATTAAACACTACCTAAGAAAAAACTCAGGTTAATTATTAACCCACAATTAATAGTTTGTAGGAGATATTTAAGAACAAAAAATTAAGAAAATATGTTAAATTAGCGTATAGGCTGAGATTGAACTAAAGAATTAGGTACTTACTGACTTCTCCACTTTTATCATTTTCATATGCTTTCTTTAATTTGTTTTCATTAGGTTCGTTTTATTTTATTTTCTTATTCTTAAAGTCCAACCCCACCCCCCCCAAAACCTAAATATGAATTAATTTCATTTCATAAAATTTGCACACACTCTCTGTGAGATCGACCAAGAATCACCACTGCTACAGTAATAGTCGAGTTTATTTTGATTAGCGTTACGACGAGCTGGCACTTCCACCTAGTTTTGAATTTCATAATACACCTAACCTCTTATTTATTTAAAAATTCTATGGTTTTAAACAAGTTCTTAGAAAAGGAAATATTTTTTTCAAAAGAGAAGATTGATTCTATATTTTTCATTAAAAAGTTATGCATGATGTCCTTATTGTTTAAATTTTATCGTGATAGCATTATCTTTGATATTATTAATGATTCTTTATTTAAGGTTTATGCCAAGTATATGGTAAAGAGTTTAGAATGAGTATGATATGAGAACTCAACTTTGTTCTTAGTCTCTATATTAAGTAATTGAATGATGAAATGTCCATTCATCAATCTAAATATACAAATGATATATTAAGCACTTTAGAATGGATAAATGAATTCCATTGGAAACACTAATAAGCATCATAAGAAATTAACAAAATATACTTTAGGTAAAATACTTGATAAAAAGTTATGTCGAGGTATAAGTTGTTAATGTGCATATTTTAAAGAGTTTCTTTAGTTATCGCAACTTTTAGGCTTTTAAACACATTCATATATTCTTGAGTAGTACCATGTTATTTGAATTGTGGTATCCAAGACGTGTTTATTTTGATTTGTCTGCTTATTAAATGCAAACTTTACAAGTACTTTACTAGAAAGAAAGAACACATCTAGTACAAGTTAATTAGGCATACATTGGTCATTTTATTTATCAATAAGAAAAAATTAATTGCTTAATGAAACTATGAAGTAAAAAATATAATGGTTAGAAGTTATTTTGTCCAAGTACCCTACCTTAGGCAGATCCTTACTAAAAAAACCTAATTCAGTATACTAGGATTAAGTATAATGAAATTAATTTTATTTTCATTACAAATGTGTAAATTAAGTTATGTAAAAAATTTCTAGTAATTAGTAGATATTTTCTATAAACCCTTTTGTGAGTATAGGTTTTGCACAATTAGAAAATAATTAGACATAATGATTTTAATTTGTTATCATTTATTGATGTTTAACATATTTTAAGAACAAATTTAATTTACTTTTTAATGGATTACGCCAATTAGCATTTTCAATTAAATGAGATTGATGGATTCATGTTTAATTTTACTAAAACAAGTTTATTAGTTTGATTAAATCCATAAACAATTCAATGAATCTATTAATAATTTGAGCACCTTCCTCTCCTAAGAGTTTATATTATGTATAACTTTAATTCAATTGCTATTTAAATTAATCTAAAGTTTATATAAGTTGAGCAAATAAATTGATAAAAGGAATTTTAATTCCATTTTATAAAAATCATTAACATCTTTAGCAAAATTTAATTCTTTTACTTAAATTTTATGCAATATCTTGTCATATTCAATGCTTGTGATCCATTCTAAAAGGATTTCATTAGAGTTTATTAACTCTTTTTCATCAAAATCTCCTAAAACATTCTCATCTTCTCTAATAAGAATCTAGCAAATACATACAAAATTATAGGCACCAAAGCACTCTCTTAAGATTTGACTTAACTTTTACTATGATTATGATGTTCTACACATAAGTTAGATATTAGTTAGTAGATATCTTATGCCACATTTTAGATTTTGATATATATTTATACTATGTTTGAAATATATATATATATAGATATATATATATAAGAGCATTTGCTTATGCTTATTTAACTAAATCTTATTTTCAACTTAAAAGGGGAGACATTAAGTAATGTTAGACCTAAGTCATATATTGGCATGATATCTTTTAATCATATAACTTTATTAAAATTTGGATAAATAAAATTTGACCATTATTATTGATATGTGTTTAATTAATTATACATTTGTTTCAAAACACTTGGTAATTAATGCTATGAAATGTTTGAGACATTCACTTTAGTATACATTTGGTTTTAGGAACAATTTAGAACCGAAGTAGCTAAAGTGAATCGAAAGCATTATATTTAAGTCGTTTTCTGAAGATTCACACTCACTTGTCTTTAAGGAGAAAGAATGAGATGGATTAGAGAAAGAGAAGACAAGAAAATACATAAAATGAAGAGCATGAAGAGTGCATAACATGGCTTATAGCCATGCATGGAAGTGTTATAAGTGTGAGACATTTATCATGTCCATAACACACCTTACATAGACATGACACCTCTCATGCTCATGCAAGGTGTCTCACGGCCTCATGTCCATGACACTCCTTGCACGAGCATGACACCTCTCATACCCATACAAGGTGTCTCACGACCATTAGACATTTCTCATCCTATGAGAAATGGCCAACTATCCCATTTTGACCCTACTTTTTAGTATAAAATGATAAAATGTGACAATGGAGACATGAAAGTTTTGAATCATTTCAGAGAGATGTCAAGCAAGAAGAGAAGAGGGTGATAGAAGCTGTCACTTATGGAGAGACCTGTAGAGGGCTAGACATCCTGACATCGATTCACAGGTGATATCAACATTGAAAAACCCGTTTAAGCACATCTCTCACTGAGTTTGTTGTTCTTTCTCTCTTAGGGACTGATTATGTTATCTTGTGTTTAGTGAATTGGGTATTGTGGAAGAATGGTTGAACGCTCCATTTGATTTTTTTTTTATGTATGAGCCCATTGCTAGAATCAAATACAATACGTAATCATTGTTTTTCCTATTTGTTTGTGGCAACTAATAGTTTATAATCATTAGGGATAACATAACCTAGGTTAAATGATGTGAACTTGTGTGGTCATTGCCTTAATTATTTTATTTTCCTAATTCGTAATATAGCAGTCTAATTAAATCTAGAGAGCTTGTTATAGGTTGTTCAATAGCTAGGTTTAATTAACGAGCTCTTTTTTAATTAAACAAGACCTATGGGAAAACTAGGATTGATAGACCTTATTGTTAATCTACGATTAATAGTTTCTAGGAGAGATATAAGGATAACAATTCAATGACGTATGTTTAATTAAATGTAGGCTGAGATTAAACTGATGACCGTGTCCCTAACGTATTCGTCACTTTTCATCATTTTTAGAATATTTTCTTTAATTTGCTTTTGTTAGTTTAGTTTCATTTTATTTTTTTATTCGATAAACAAACAAATCCTCCCTCTATAACCTAAACATCGATTATTTTCAGTTCAAAAGCTTTACACACACTCTCTGTGAGATCGACTAGACTCACCACTACTATAGTTGTAGGTCTAGATATTTTGAGTAGTGTTACAACATGCTACGTCAATTATTATATTCTTTGCATTAATGAAATGATGTATGGATTCAGAGGAAATATCATATATCATATTACATTAATATAGGGGGATCATGCAATAAATGGTTTTTTAGCAAACAAGCATTATGTGCCTAGTAGGCTGGGGTACCCTTTTATTAATAAATTAGAAAAATTACAAGATGAGAGGGGGACATAAAACTTACCTCTCGGAATTGAAAGAAATGATGTAGGCATTAACCATAATTATATGTGTGATTAGTGAGATTATACAATAAATTAAAACCAAGCAAATGCAAAACAGTTCAAATTACCAAATAACTTTAACATAAGGAAAGTGATTCTACTCTAAAGTTAGGAGACCACGCACATGGAGTGGTAAATCTTTTGCCATACAAAATTGCTTAGGATCCAGTGACGAGTTGGCCATTTTAAAGAGAGCAGCAACTAAGGTGTTGGCTTCCTTATATGTGTGTTGAATCACCACTTCAATGTTGGACATAAGATTCTTTATTTCTTCAAGAATCTCCCAAAGTTTCCATGGGCACAAACTTTTTCCATTCAAGATGTTAACCATTTGTAGGGAATCAAATTCTAAAATGATGTGAGATAACTTAATAGAAACACAAGTATATAGTCCATCCTTTACTGCAAGAAATTCATATTGAAGACTCGTCGCTATTCCAATTTTTTTGTTCCAACTAAAATCAGGCCACCATCGTCATTTCAAATTATAAAACCAATACTTGAGATACCTGGATCACCAAGCAATGATCCATCCACGTTTAGTTTGGTCCAATGGATAGAGGGAGTTTCCTAATGGAGAGCGATTATTCTCAATGGTTTAGGCTTCTACAATGTTAAGATTAAACCACTGACAACAAAAAATTCTTCACCATCAGATGATTGGAATGGCCATACAGAATGTATTTTATGAATTAAGATCATAGTGTGTCCAATGATGATTTTTTATGTAACCTGCATATCCTTAAAAAATATTTATTATGTTTTTTCAAAAGTTCCCAGCAAATAAGACTTACCAGCAGAATTCTTGCTGGACTGCAAATTTTTCTTTTTCATTATTCCATATTAGTTTGATCTAATCCCATAAATTTGACGTAACCATGAAATGCATGTTTAAAATTGTAATGAAAAAATTCCAAATTTCCTGTGGAAAAGAACAACCAAAGAAAACATGATTAATATCTTCAATTAAGGAACAAAAAGAACATTTGGAAGGCATATTGAAATCCCTCATCATGAGAACATCTGATAAAGGAAGCAAGCCATTCAAGAGTTTCCACAAGCAGAATGAAATTTTTGAACGAATTTGTTTACGCCAAATGAAATGTAAATGAGGGTGCATCCTATGTGGCCTTCTTATGAAATGATAAGCAGATGATATTGAGAAATTTCCTTACGCATTCAATGACCAAATCTGCAAGTCATGCTCCTTATCTTATTTAAAAGAGAGTGAAAGAACTTTTACAATGATATTGTCAAGTAGGCCATCCATAATATTAACACGCCATTGTCCTTCATTTAATACCTCACTAAAAGTTATATCTTCTAGAGTATCATCCACTTCCACAAGAGTACCCTAATTAGACTAGTTAGAAAACCAAAAAGAGCATTATCTATTGCAGATTTTAATTTGAGTGGGTTGGCGGCATTTATCTTCAACTGCTTTTATTGTTTGCCAATGAAAACTACCATATATTTCTTTTTTCTGAGCTTAGATAACTTTAGACTAAAGTGCATTTTGATGCTCATATTTCTACAAAAAATCTTTGTTGAAGGCCATGATCATACTCTCAAGAGAACGAAAAACTAGGCCATTTTCTTCAATTAGTCTGGCAATATTTTTCCCAACTTCGCCAATGATGCCGAGCATGTCCATCATTTTCACCTTAAAGGAAATTAGACATTTTCTGCTCCATTTGATGAAGTATTGATTTTGGAGGTGAAAAGGTGCCAAAATAATATAGAGAAAGAGTAGACAATACATTTTTGGTTAATGTAATTTTTCCTCCCGGTGAGAGTAAGTTTCTCTTCCAGCATGTCAAATTTTCATCAAATTTCTCTAAGATATGCTAGTAATGGGATGCTTTTAATTGAGTTTTAAACAACATATTTTTTAGATATATAAAGGGTAAAACACCCTATCTGATTCCTATATTGGAGGAAGTATTAAATTCTTATGCTATACCCATTTTTCGTGAAGCAATGAAGAAAGACATATCTTTGTTAATCTTCTTACCAGTAGCTTTCTGGTAATCCATGAGAAAATTACTCATGCTCCTGATTGATCTCTTCAAGTCTCTTATGAAAATTATAATATCATCTACAAAGCTGAGGTGTGAAATTGTCGAGCTCCCTTTTGGAAGAGCATAAATATCCAAATTTTTTCTTACCGCTATACCATTAAGACCACACGAAATAACTTCCGAAGCCAAAATAAATAAATAAAGGGAAAAAGGGTCCATTTGTTTTATTACACGTTGAGCCTGGAAAAATCTAAAAGATTTTCCATTTACCCGGATTAAAAACCAAGCATTTTCAAATTATTCAAGACCAAAGAAATAAAATGATGATGAAACTTAGCTCAAAGAGAAAACTCCAAGAAACCCGGTCAAATGCTTTCATCATGTCGAGTTTAAGGATCACATTATTGCCTCTAGTTTTCCGATCAATGGAATGAATCATTTCTTGAGCCAATAGTGTATTGTTTGTGATATTTGTTTAATTGTTGATACATTTAATCATTTACACTTAGTAATTAATGATACGAAAATGCTTAAGATACTCACTTTAATTCATATATGATTTTAAGTACAATTTTGAAGTAAAGAAATTAAACTGAGTCAAAGTACTACATTTTGGCCATTTTCTAAAGTTCAATACTCACTTGTCTTCATATAGCGAGAAGAAGAAAATTAAAAGATAAGAAGAAGATAAGAAAAATTAAAAGACAAAGAAGATAAATTAAAGATTACGTCTTATACCCATGCAACTACGTGAATATTATGGTTCAATAACAAAACAATTGCTGAAGAAGAAAGTAACATCGTTTTACATGCAACATTGGACTTAAAATTTGAAGTAACAATGCAGCAAATGGTGAGCAAATCAAGCAAAACGCAAATGGCCAAGAGTAAAATGCTGCAGTAGGTGGATAGCCAACAACACAAAACAACAGCAGATGAATGAGCAAAATAGCAGCACCAGGAGAACGTTGGACCAAGCAAGGAGCGGTAAATAATAAGCAAAAACGATGACGCATAGTAGCTAGAGGCAAGGAGCAAACGACTGCAAAATGCTGACCACGCAGAGCGTTTTGCTTTAAAATGCACAGCACCAAGACGTTTTCCATAAGTTTTAAGTGATACATGTAATGTAGATGGACCAACATCTTAAATCGTCACATTAAGCTACAGTAGCAGGAGCGAGGAGTGTCATAAGAGAAAATAGAGAGGAGAGTTGCGTGAGAGAGTAGCGAACAGAGAAGGGAGGCGCAGGGAAGAAAGAATAAGGGGTTTTAGCTAAGGATATATGAGTTGAACTGAAGCATTATTTTTATAGAGATCCATAAAAAGCTTAGTTCTCGTCGATTTAGAGGCAACGTCGACGCAAATGAACCAAATTAAGTATTTTTTAACTGTTTTGTTATTGTTTCTCTCATTAGAAAATGATTGTATTATCCTATGTTAATTGATTTGGGTATTGTATATGGATAATCAGATTTTCATTATTGTTCAGTTATTTAAGTATGAACCCATTGGGTATTGTGAAAGATGATTTTAACGCGTTCATTGAATCGTTGAATTGCAAACCCATTGCTAGAATTTCAATATAATTCGTAATTGTTATGATGAAATTTATATGTAGCGACTAATCATTCGTAATAATTAGCGATAACATGACTTAGGTTAAATCACGCATCATATGTAATTGTTGCCTTAATTAATCGGTTTTTCTAATTCATAATACTACTGCCTAATTAAATTTAGAGATCGTATCCTAAGTTATTTGATGGTTAGGTTTGATTAATGATAATATCTTGATTAAACACTACCTAAAGGAAAACTACGGTTAATTATTAACCCATGATTAATAGTTGTTAGGAGAGGTTTGAGAACAACAAATCAATGAAATATACTTAATTAGGGTATAGGCTGAGATTGAACCAAAGAATCGAGTCCTTATTAAATTTCCTACTTTTATCATTTTTCTGCATGTTTTCTTTAATTTGTTTTCATTAGGTTGGTTTTATTTTATTTTCTTATTCCAAAATTTAAAACTGTTGCCCCCTTCTTAAATACCGATTAATTTCATTTTATAAATTTTATACACACTCTCTATGAGATTGACCTAGAATTACGAATATTATAGTAATAGTCTAGTTTTTATTTTGACTAGCGTAATAATGCGTGGTCAATTTGATATGTCTCTTTCAACAAAAACAAAAAAGCTTTGCTACATGGAAATCAAATTTGGTATAACTTTTTTTAGATATTCTGCAAATACCTTTGTGATAATCTTATTAGGAAAAGTATATAGGCTGATAGGTCTACAATCTGAAAATGTGGACGAGGAGCTTCTTTGGCAATAAAGATATCAATGTTCTTGCCATAAATTTTGGAATTGGAAGACCCATAAAAAATTCCTGAACAACTTTAGTCACATCCTGAGCTATGATATTCCAGCAGTATTGATAAAAGATCACCGAGAAATCATCACGTGCAGGAGCACCGTCAAAGTCTAAGTCAAATACGGCCAATTTCACCTCCTCAACGTCAACTAGTTTCAACAAATTCTGATTCTACTCGTGAGAATTTTCCATTAAAATAGTTCTAAGGATTTTCTGTACTGCATTATTATGAACATCACGTTCAGGTTTTAAGAGACAATTGAAAAACAAACCGCTTCTTTACCGAATTCTGCTTGGTCATCAATCTATTGCGCTCGTTCATTTTTTATCCTTAATATATATATGAGTTTTACTGTGGCCTGCTTTCCTAGAAGCATGAAAGAACTTATTATTGTTATCACCCTTGTTAAGCCATTTAATCTCATTCCAAAACATTTCTTCATCCAAGAGGGATCTAAGCTAAGAAGCACAGACACGCGACACGATACGGATACAGACACGGGAACACACCAAGTTCTAAAATTTGGTGGACACAGACACGGCATAAATATATTATAAAATTTAGAATTAAGAAAAAATCAGAATTCATAATATGATATATATTGATTAATTTGTTTCAAAACTTCCAACAGTTTGCTTATTTCATATATATTTGGTACTTTATAAGCCTCTCTAAAAAAACATGGAGCATATATTCCATTAAGCAATTTGTCTACAATCTCCTATCCAAAAGTAGAATTAGTCATTCACATGGGTATTTACAACCAAAAAATCTAACTAAAGTATCCACC
>JAOQMP010000002.1:34041382-34055922 GCA_027563575.1 Erythroxylum pedicellare
GCAGGGTTGGTGATGCATGTCAAATGCACTAGAAAATAAACCTCACTCTACACAACTAATTTTATAGCAGTGGTGAGTAGGGATCTTATCCACAAAGAGTGTGTAAAGCTTTTGTAATGAAAGGAATTAATGTTTAGGATACAGGGGTTTGACTGGTTTTGAATAGCAAAATAAAGTAAATTAAACTAACGAAAGCAATTTAAATGAAGCAATAGAAAAGATAGAAAATTAATGAATGATTTTAGAATCCGATTCTTGGTTCAATCTCAACCTACATATAAATAAACAGGCTTCATTTTCTTGTTGTTTTCATATCTCTCTTAGAAAATATTAATCATAGATTAATAATAAACTTTGTTAACCCCAGTTTTCTCTTAAGTCGTTTTTAATTAAAATAATCTTTTTAACTAAACCTAGCTATCGAACAACCTAAAAAAAGCTATCTAGATTTAATAGGACAATGATCTTTACGAATGAGGAAAACAGATTAATCTAGGCAGCAACCATATAAACTCCGGTCATTTAACCTATGTTACGTTATCCCCTAATGATTCAATACTATTAGTTGCCACAAATGAATCCAAAACACAACTATTATGTATTGTAATTGAGATTCTAGCAATGGGTTTATATAAAAACAATCTAATAAAAACATTCAGATCATCCTTACACAAATACCTCAATCAATAAGCAAAGAATAACATCAACAATCCCTAAAAGAGAGAGATTCAGCAATACACAATGAAGATATTCTCAAATGCGATTGTCGGCTTTGATTTCACCTTCGAACTGGAAGAAGGAAGATTATCCCTCAATAAATCCCAAAGGATTTAACTTTGTGTCACCCCTTAGGTTCCAAAAATGATCCACTCCATGTTTGGCCGCTCAAATTTCTTTTTATAGTAAAAATTAAGGCTCTGAGGAGATACACGATTGGATACATGGTTGATATCCAACCGTGTATGTTAATAATTCAACATATTTTGAATGCATACACAATTGTGTATCTCCTAGGTCATTTTGAATTGTTGTTCTTATTGCAATTTCTTATCCAATCCTCATCCTAATACATCTCTTTCATGTTCCACAAAGACAATTGAGTTTGAATATCAAGAGGATGGCTCAAAGAATGTGCCTTTAACTCATTTTAGCTCGTGAACTTCCAAATTGTATCTAAAACCAAATATGAACCAAAATGAGTTCCTTAAGAATTTCAAAACAATAATCACTAAATTTTAAGGAATGAATGTATAAACAATTAAGCACACATCAACTGACACTCTTTGTTAATGTCTAATAGTAGTTATTAGCACTCCAAGATATTTTAAATAGGGCATCTCTAATTCCAGTATAGTAAAAGAAGCTAAAGCTTCATCATAATTAAGATTTTTTCATTGATACAAAAAGGACCTCTTCTCCTAATTGGTTCTTAAACTTGACATCACATTGAACTGTTTCGTCGCCTCCATTAGCACTTTGATATAGTCCTCTTCTACTGCACATATGACCATGAAGTCATCTACAAATGATAGGTGTAAAATATTTTTTGTGATATTTAAAGATTATATTTTTCTCTTATGTTGTGGTCAGTCAATCTAGAAAGTGCCTTGATGTTGATGACAAATAAGTAGGGGATAAAGGGTACTCTTAACTTAATCCTTGTCATTGAAAAATACACTAAAGGTGGTGGTTATGATAACATATTCCGATCTAACTAGTGAATTGAGTTATGATGCCCATTACTTCCATTGTTTACAAAGTAAAAGACCATGCAACTAAGTCAAAGGTCTTGTGAATGTCTATTTTAATTGACCAACTCTTGATTTTTTTACTACTATGATAGTCCGTAAGCAACTTTTAGATCAAAAAAAAAAAAGTCCCCAATGCTCCTACCCTGTATAAATGCACTTTGACCTAGATTAATGAAGTCTTTGAGAGAACTTCTTAGCCTATTTGAAAGTACCTTAGTCAACGTTTTGTATAAAATATTAAAACAAGAGATATGCAAGATGGAAGGATTAGTTTTCTTTGGGACTAGGCAAATGTAAGTGTTATTAATTTCCCTTAACATGCTACAACTGGAAAGGAGTTCAAGGATAGCAATGGTTGTATGAGTTCCTCTTAAGTTCCATGACTTTCGAAAGAAATAGGTATTTAAGCCATCTGATTTAGGTGCTTTCTCAAGTTAAAGGCTCTAGACTACATTTTTTATATCCTCTTCATTGAATTAAGCAGTTAGAGGTTTGGTTTGCTCTTCCTTAATTAGAGGAACTATGAAATTCTTAAGTTCTTGTATATAGGATCTTACTATTGTTGTTGAGCCAAGTGCTCTTGAAGTGTAAGGATACAACTTCCATCAGCTCAAGTTGAGAGGTTAAAGGAGTGTTATTATGGTCTAGTAAGGAAATAATTCAACTTCTTTTTCTTTTGAATATTGTGATATTGTTAAAGAAATTGATGTTTCTATCTCTATTTTTTAGCCAGAGGACTCCTCTTTGTTTCAACATTGAGGAGTCGCATTCTAAGGCTTGTGTATATTCTAAAAGTGCCTCTTTTTCTAAATACGAGAGTTACATCTCTTAGATTAGCATAAGCTCTAGTTTGGATTTGATCCAATTTCTGGCTTTTAGCGTCTAAACTTTCCGCGATGTTGTTAACTTTCTTCTATTGATAGCATTTAGCACTTCTTTGACAACTTGGAGTTTCGTCAAACATTTGAAAGTCTTAAATCCATTCACTAAAGCATCCATTACTTTAGAAATTGTATCAAAAATTTCTAAGAAGTTAAACCTAAGAGGAAAGTGTGGAACTCCAATAGATTGATTCATAAAGATTCCAATGGGTGAGTGGTAAAATGATAGAGGATTTCCAAAGTTAGCTCTACTATCTAAAAAATGATTCAATGAAGAGGGACCATTACCCTATCCAATATTTTTCTAATGACCCAAGTTCATGTTGTTTATTACTCCAAGTCAAGCATCTTGTTTGAGATTAAAAGCTTCTTTTTGCTTATACATTTTGTGAAACCATCATTAAATAGATTGAGTCTCTTATTGTCTCCCTCAACCTTATAGGAGTAAAGCACAGTCTTGAAATCTCCTATTAACAGCTAGGGAAAGCCAATACCGTAATGTATATTATACAAGTCCCTCCATAGAATAGCCCTTTGGAATGCAAAATTCGTTTCATAAATAAAGGAAATGCATAGAGTTTTTACGTTGTTTAGTACCTTAACTTTCAAGTGAATGTATTGATATGAGTGCTTAGTACTTGAGACTTTGGTAAGGGGTTGTAGGCCATAAGTATTCTTCCTTTTCTGTGATCTTAGTGGTTGGATAACATGGACTAATCTTTCACAAAAAAAAAATTGCAAACTGGACCTAAAATTATTCTTTTCTTATTTTGGTTTTTTGGTTTCTAGAAGTCTTATCAAAATAGGTTTTCTTACGACGAGAAAGTCGTTAACTAATTAGTTATAAGAAAATTGATACCTCTCACATTCCAAGCAATAATATAGGAATGTTGGTGTTTGAGTCCAGTGTTAACTTTTCCCTTGGCTTTCCTTCCATCTTCTTATGTTGCTTGCTAAAGTTGTCACTTAGTTCCAAATTTATTTTAATGTCTGTTTGTCAATTTGTAAGAAGAAACTCATTAAAAAGTAAGAATAAAAATATGACAACTCAGGTTGTGTTCAAACTCGAATTTCAACCTAACTCAACCTCGAACCCGAGCCCTCATACACTTGTGTCAATAAAAACCCTAAAAGTGAACAAAAAAATTCGAGTTTAAAAATGGAGAGTAGATCTAATTCCGTCTCCTGCATTTATGTCGCCAAAAGAGACCAGAGTGACATAGGTCAAAGTAAAACTAGTCGAGCCTTTTTCAGGTTTTGGGTTTTGATTATTCAATACTATGGTTTTGCTGATTGTGAGAGACAAATGTAGTCCCGTGCTCGATCATAGGGGAAAATGGTTTTTCATAATTAGAACTGCCAAAGAAGCATAGGGTCAAGCTGTGCCAAAATGGTTTTTTCATAATTAGAACTGCCAAAGAAGCACAGGTTCAAGCTGGGGATTTATGGAGTTCTTGGCCTTAAAAACCATCTATTTCATTATCGACTATGTTAAGAGGTAAATTGTTCCCAAAAGCAGAGGGTCTGCCGTTGGCTACCGTCAATCAAACTTTGTTCATGTTCTTTTGGGCCTGGGCCAACTCAATAAAGTTTCAGGTCAAGCAAAGCATGATCAAACCTTAGGCTAAGCTCAAGCCACCCAACCCAAGGCCGAGTCCATTGCCAACTCAAATGAAAATCAACTAGCAATTCAGATTACTTGTAACCCAATATATTACGAGAAACACAACAAATTGAAATGATTCGTCTCCTTATTGAAAAAAGTTCATCATAGTTTTACAATTTCTGCACACCACTTAATTGTTCTTTTCTTTAAATCAATGATTTCAAGAATTTCATATCTTTACATCAAGTTGATCATCGATAGTATATATGTTTAATTTGAACAGAAGTATCGTTATATAAATATTAGCTAAGAGATTACTTATAATCATATACATGCTTCTACCCAAGCCTAATCTAGAACATTTTTTCAGATGTACATGTATCTAAAGACCTGACCTTCTGGAGGAGGAAGCTCCTTCTTATGGATAATTGATCTTGTAAGGATTGATACTGGCATGGATAATAGGTTAATCTCCTGAACAGAAAAGATGTATTACTATATTGGCAGTTTTGACTTTCTCGTTCCTAGCCTATTCCACAGGGCATAAGCTATCACACCTTTGTTAGGAAGAACCCGAAAGAATAATGAACTTGATATATGTTGAACCGTGACAAGGAAAGCCAAAAATCAGGAATCTTGATTGGTATAAAGCTGGACATGCCTTGGCCAAACTTGACCATAAACGTCCTTTTTACTATATTTTCTATCCCAAGACCAGGGGATATCTGAAATCAAAGATAAGAAAAGGCATCAGATGAATTTAATAAGAGAAAGGACCAGCAAAGAAGCAAAGGAAGCAGTATAATGACCTTCAGAGGAGTATAAACGTGGAGGAAGCTCGTAAGGTACTGGCAAACGTATGATCTGTGAAGATGAATCAGCACTCCCTCGCCATGCCAAGGTAACCAGCATTGATTTCAACAGCTGAGAATGTTCTGAAAATCCACATTTATCCTGAATTTCCCACAAATTGTGATGTCATTACTTCAGAACCATATATCATTAACTTAACCCATCATCACTGAAAGTTCGGGTGAATCACTGTAGACCACAAAAGTCCAAATCAAGTTGCTGATATTAGCTGCTAATGATAACATCACCATTTTTTTTTTTCCTTAAATGAAGTCTATGAATAGATGTCATGGAATGCCCCATGATGAACTTTGTACAATGGTGATCGTGACACAAGGAATGTCATCTCACCTTTCCATCAACCATCTTTCAGCAAGTTCGACAGCTTACAAGAGAGTAAGTTTCTTGACTTGATTTGATATGAAAAATGAAATTTAACTATAACTTCCACGACCAATTATAGTATAGACAGACAGGAGCGCTGGTACCTCTGATGCACTTGCATTGTTTGTGCACTTGAATCCATTGCCACATCCAACAGCAGATGGCAAAAAGAGCACACCCAGCTGAAATAAAGCATGTGAACGCTATATTAAAACTATAAATTCAGTGAATCAAGAAGCAGGAAACATTCAGCCAGATGAGAGTGCAGACATTGCCAGAGAGAAAATATCAACACCAAACCACTCTTTTCTGACTGCAAAATCATGCTATTCAAAAGGTATTATGAAGACATTTAATCTCATAGATGTGTGAATTTTAGTGCACATGCACATACCTCATAAGAACGAATCATCAACTGAGAATTATTCTTCTGCAAGGTTCCCCAAGCTGCTTTGCTGAGATTTGCTGAAGTTAACAAGAACCAACTGTTCAAGGAAAGTAGAATTACTAATTTAACTATGATGAACTAGGATGAAATCTTGTAGTACAAGTCACTTAAGGATGCAAACAGTTGATTAGAAGCAATCCTTACGCAAGTTTCTGCCCATTGTAACGAGTGAAAGTCTTAATGTGAGGCATTGCACGACTGAAACATTGTACAAAAAAAGCGATTACCATACTTAGATAACAAGGAAAACAAGACAAGGTGATATTGGATTGAGAACCAGCCATCAATTTCAGGTTCAATTACAACTTCCAAATCAGCAGGTTTACGAAGCTGTAGCTGCCCACAACTTCAAAAGAACATTCAGTTTAGCTTCAACCAACAATCTAATTGACCAGGCTGTAACTCGATATAAAGCGGCAAGGTATGAAATTTTACAGCACCAATCATTATTATATATATGTACCATCGGCCAGTGTGAGTAGCATTCCATTTTGCCCAATACTTTTTCAAAAATCCTTTCTCCACGTTCTTTAGTGGGCTTGGAATAGCATTTCCGGCTGCATAACCCTGGAGAAACAAAAACGACAAAATTTCAGATGATGACTTATATTAGCAAAAACTTAATGGGAAAAACAAACAAAAAGTTCTAAATACTAGACTAGAGATAATTACATGATGAAAGAGCATCGAGCTTCATTTAGAATCTACTAATAAGAGACACCACATGATTTTGGAAAAGGATAGCCAGTTTTTCCCAAGAACATATACGGAAGTCATGAAATGCAAGACTGAAGATGAATGACTATAGGTGGTGAGGTTTATGTTTAATAAAATATTGTAAAACTCAACCCTAATTTGTCTTTTTGCAAGTACAGATGACACTAATTTAAACATTGTTCTACGGGGTAAATCCAAATGCAAGTGCTAAAGGCAAAATGAAATACAAAATCAGGCTATAATATCTTAAAATGTCAATATTTTGTTTTAATAGTTAGAATATATAGATTCGAGTCAATAAATCAATCAAATTATGTCTTCTATATGTGCCTTTATTTGAATGATAATGAATGAGATAATAATCCTTGCAATTTCATAAAATAATTGATGCAAATATTCTCTTGCATGTAATATATGCCACAACCAACTTAATTCTATTCCATGAAATATGATTTTTTCCATCATAAGTCAAGGATTTTTTTTTTTCATACCAATTGCAGAACATGTGAGAGAAACCATATAAACATCAATGCTAGCAATAATCAAACACAACTAGAGATTTTACAAAGAATATATAACTATAGATTTTACAATAAACAGTAAGCAACCAAATAGAGCAGAAATAACCTCCTTGTCAGTACCTCTAAGGAGCATCTAACATCTTCTACACTAGGCCATATTATTAGAGGCTCTCCAAGACCAAGAGGTGTTTTATCCGCTGAGAAACCAGATGACATAGAGGTAGCCAGCTCAGTCATCCACTTCTCATCTAACGAACCAAGGGATGAGAACTACAGGGAAAGAACAATTATTAACTCTAGTCTCTAGAGTTGGGATAAAAATCAATATAATTGTTTGCCTCTCTAAGATTAATATAATAAAACATACCAGAGTTTTAAAAGTACCCATTACTCTGCATGCTACATGCATAGAACAGCAATTGAAAACGAGAGCTCATACGAGGAGACAAAGCAACTAAACAAATCTTTAGCACCATAAGGACAAGCTATTATATTTTCCATTTCATTTGATTACTCGATTGCTAGACACTTTCCATATGCTTTCAATCAAGTCACAATATAACATATACTGTCATGTCAATGGATGAATCAGACCATTAGCTTGCATCCATCCTCAACCACCAGAATCTATCAGTATAACAGTAAAAGAGAAGGAAATAATACCTGATAGATAAGAGGTGAGTTTATAAAGTCATTGTCAAAGGAGCATTCCTGGAGAATGCTTCTTAGCTTCATATGTCCCCACTTCTTCAAATTGGCACCACTATGATAACCAGGAACTGATGCAATTAACCTGACCTATATTTAATGCAAAGAGGTCCACATGTTACCCCATAAAAGCATATGATATACTACAACTTGTCTTTCAGAACATAAGAAAAATTTAATAACCACAAACAAGCAAGAGAATAAAGAAACATACTGCTGCATTTCCATAATCAAATTTCTTGAAAAAGGACGGACTGATATTGAAACTCCCAAGACCTTGCAACTTGACAGTAAACTCAGGCCACTGTAAATGTCAAACAGGAGTTACAGGAGTTACAGGAAATGTCACAAGAAAATTTTGATGTGATCTGATAATCCTTCTTTGTGTATAACAATATACCTTCAATGCCTTCAGATAATCAAACAAGTCAGTTTCAAAACCACTTCCTTTGCTTGGACTTTTTTCATCTTTCCAAGGGAAATCTTGCATCCACAAGCCTTGGCTTTTGTTGTTCCAATCAACATATATCAAATTTGCTGTGTGGACAATAACTCTCACTCCTTGAGGATAAACAAGAAGCATGGCCTTTGAATGGTGTGTCCCAAATGAAATAGGAAGAGGTGGCTTATGCAGAATCCAATTTGACGGCTTGTTTTTCTAAGAAAACAATAAAAGCTTATCCAAGTTTCCTACAATAGAGCTTTAAATGCATAAAATAGGGGCTAATGGGAACAGGGTCCTAGGCAAACCTTCATATATTCTACTGTTCCATCACCCTCCCCATGAATAACCAACACATGAGGAACTTTCACAATTGTTGGGCATGCTGCATCAAAAATTGAAGGGAAGCAGTAAAACAGTTGCCCAGAAAGGGATCACAAATTGCAGTAGACAAAGCCATCCATATTGAAGTGTTATTGCCAAAACTCTGAAGTCACCATTTATTACAGTGATGTCAATGTTTATAGCTATAACAAGATGTCAACTTTATTACAGAAACTGGACCTTCCACCCAATAAAAACAGTGTTAAGGCTCAAATGAGAAAGTGATCTATATAGTGCAAATTGCCAATGTATTTACAGCATTTCAAGAACTCTCTGTAAGATTAAAACAAAAAACAACAGAAAGGAAAAAGCATAGGCATACAAATACACTAGTGTTCCTGTTTTGGTCATCATATAAGTAACATTAAAAAAAGGCTAACTTTAGCCCTTGTAAATACACAAGATTGGAACAGCAATAACTTATGACCACGAGAATAGATATTTATTTTTCTAGACATGGTTAGCATGAACAACAGAAAATAAATCTGCACCAAATTATCAAAAGTGCAACCCCAATACAGAATGAAAAGTAAGGTAGGAGAATATATTCAGAAGCAGGTGATGATGGAGAACTACTAACCAGACATCAGCCAATCAATGTCCACCATGTAATTTGAAAGAATGGCAACGAGAATGTCTCCCTATTGAAAGCAAACCAATTAATCTGCCATCAGATGGATATCCACAAATAGACTCTCAAAACCGAATCTAGCCTCAGAAGATGCAGAATTTTTCTACATAATCATCAAAGAGAAAAAAAGCAAAAGATTTGAAAGATTTGAAACAGTAGTACATCACCTGAATTACGTCCATGATAGAAACACAAGATGTGTTTGTCCATGTCGGTAACCCTTGCACTTTCATAAGTCGAAAGGTCAAGGGCAATTTCTCTGCTGGAACACAAAAGTTACGAATGGCCTCCTCACTACTAGCTGTCCCGTTATCATTTATGTGTGGCTATAAATTTACAATCAATCAATAAAATGAATTATTCCAACACACAAGACAAAAAGATCTCAGTCTTGATACACAAGCGTTAAGTTTGAACTAATTCAACAATTAGCATTAGAGACTCTAGAACTCAAAAGTAAAGAAAAATGCTTGCGTACAATTTCAATACCTTTGAGTCGTTAGCTCCAGGGGTTTCATCTTGAGAGATTTCTCGCATCTTCTTTTGCTGGCTTTCACTAGTTTCTCCGCCGCCGCTAGAAGCCCTCTTTTGTGGGGTAAAAGAGAATGACTTATTATCAACATCCAATGTTACATACTTAAAAAGATGGCAGCCGGGGATCAACTCTATTATATCACCACTACTAATGGACACTTGCTCTCCGCTCATCAGTTTCTTTCTTCCGTTTACGGATTTAACAACAACCGGGTTAGTGCCCTCCTAATATTTTGCAGAAAGAAAGAAAGAAACAGCTCATTTAGGCTCAACATTAAAACTCAATACAGAAGTAAGGAAAAAAAAATTCAAACAAAAAGAAAAGAAAAGCTTACAACGGTTAAAATGGGAGAGAAATTGCCGGACGAGGAGGTTAAAGAAATGTGCTTGCGGCTGAGTCTTTTATCAGAGACGAAGAGGCTGTCGCGGCCGATGACATTTGAACCTTTGGTGATAGGTAACTTTGGGATTGAAATATCTTCTTCCTCTGAATTGCCTCTAACTGGCACCAAAAACCCGATCTTTTCTCATGAAAAAAAAGGAGAGAGGGAAAAGTACTTTAGATAAGCACACATATACACACACACAAAATGAAATGTATGTTTAAAAACTTAAAGAGACATGAGTATGTACCAGAGAATCAGCCATTCATGGAAGCAGTCAATTACATTCGTCTATGGACGGAAGCTATCGATTCAAACACGAGAGTGATGCTGAAATGAAGTGCATACACCAAGAGCATCCAAGTACCTCGCGTCGATTGGGTGAATAGTGAGCTTGGAAGTGGGCCTGCTTGGAAAGTTTTGTTCGGGCCCTGGGCACAGCCCGAGCACAATTGAGCATGGGCAGCACAAATTTTTTTTCTAAAACTTTCGAGCTTCGAAATTTGATTGCACAAAATTTTCATAAGAAATAAAAAGCGTGAGCCTACCTGAAGCCTAAGCAAACTAGGCTGAGTCTTATCGGGCCAAACTTAATTGCTACCTCTAGTAATCACAGTGCATTCTTTGTGAAATAGACCTTTTGAAAACTATTTCTTGTTTGATAAATTTCACATATTCTTTTAGATTTTCATTATAAATCATCTTGGAACATTAATTTTCATTAATTTTCATCAAATCACGGGTGCAATATAAACATCTTTTCACAAGTTTCTAATCAATTTAAATAACTGAATAACTTTAAAATATGAACAGTAAAAAGTAATCGAATCATAGCTAATTTAGATTCTTGCAAAAACGATTACACAAGTGTCAATGATGAGCTATCCAATTGTCCAATGATGAGCTATCCAATTGTCCATTCGTAGGAGTATTATCTCTTTTATGATTATTACTATTTATTAAAAAACATTAAAATTTTTATTTCTTATTAAAATTAAAATATAATTATATTCCATGTTTGATCCTTAAACTTTATAGTTAAACTTAACTTAATTTAAATTGATGTTTTTCTTTTTAACTACTGTTTATATGTGATCTATCAGATTCCTAATATTATACATCTAAGTCTTAATAGCAAAATTGTAAAGACATTGGCAAGCTTTGATAAATGTTTAACACTCAGGATAATGGAACAAGACAAAGACTAGCAAGTAGGCAAGAAAAAAGGACATTGTCGATGAGTTATCATGCATTAGTGCACATTGGCAGAAATCTTCAATGAAATGCAAGATTTAGATGTGAGACCAAAAGTTAGCTTGGGATGGACATTAGATTGAAGGCTAAGCTAGATGACATTCATAAAGGAGGCATGTGATAGTGGACTCAATGTGTGCTCAAATAGAGAGATCATAACTAATGAACTTGACATAAGTAAACATTAGATCAAACCAGTGTGCTATGAAATCTCTAGGCTTGGGTGACTCATCATCAATAGATAGAGATCGAAGAGAGATCTTGGATGATGTGGCAGATAAGATCACAGCAGATATATATGTCAACTTTAAAAGATAAAGACCATGTAGAAGGATTATCTAATGATAATAGGGTTCTTTATGTATATAGATGTATCATTCTTAATAAAATATAATATCTTATCTTGTTAGTTATGATATAGCTAAACCTTATTAAATAGAGACCTATTTGGATGGGAGTGTCATCCAATTGGTTAGTGTGATGTAATTTGATAATGATAGAGGTGATCTAGTTAATTTAATTTGATTAGGATTCTAAATTGTAAAGCCAAAGGTGCCTATAAATAGCTTATTTGAGTCTTGCTCCTGAGAATAGAGATAAAGGGGAAGGGAACAAATTCAGAGTGAGAATTCATTTATATACTTTTAGAAAGTAATAAAGGTTGATTTTTGTCATAAGTCATGTGTTTATTATTTCTTGTGATTATCTAATATTTCATAGTATTCTTACGCGAATGTGAGAGTTAAACACTTCAAGGGTTGTGAGAAATTTGAAAACAAGGTTTTATTGGTCAACGATCACATGGAAAGGTTGGGTCTTGCTTAAATGGATGTAAGTGAGATTGTCATGCAAAGGAGTAGACGCGACTTCAGTATAAGTTTAGTGCATAAGAAAACCTTTGTAACACCTAAACACGTTGGCAATAATTATAATTCTAATTCTAATTCATAAACAATTTATCTTTAATTATTCAATTAGATAATTTGTAATCATATATCAAAATTGATGTCTAGTAACTTGTTATGACTACCAAAATATAAAGAATGTCAAAGTAATTTAACTCAACTTGTATATGCATGGTTGTAATATATAATTTAATCATTTTATCATTCAATATTCCAATTAGATATAAAGTATAGATATAGTGTCTACTCTTATAAATTCAATCATGTTCATTTTTACTAATTAGTAATTGATTTATAATTGATATCTGAAAATACTTTTCAAATTTTGATTCACTCTAGCCAAATAATTCTTTAAATCATCATTAATCAAGAACAATGGAATATCATTCTAATTACTTTAGAATAATGAATCCCTTATTAACTTAATTATTTTCATATGGTTCATACCATATTCAAGTACCACTAACTAAGTTATCCTAATTATAATATGTCATAAGTAGCATCAAAACATAATAAGTCTCTTATAAGATACTTTGGTAATCTCAAGTTTAAGAACCGATTTTAAAACAATCATAGTAAGGAAATCTAGACACAAAAGTAATATTCCATTTGGATTCTCATAATTGAGTTAGTTTAGTGAACTTATACTCTAATAAACACATACACGTTTATTTAAGTATCTCTATAATTTAATTTATGAGATGGATTACTTTCTTTATAAGAAAGAAACATAACTTGTGCTAATTTTACCATTTCATCAAAATCCCCCTTAATGGAACTATAACAAGTAACAATTACGAATAATATATAAATGCAAATTGAATATCATAATTATGATCTCATCATAAATTCAACTTTAGTATTAAAAATTCAAAGTAATTAACAAACTATATAAAAATAAACAATACCTTTTTTAATTAAAATAATAATGTCATACATAAAATTATAACCAATCAATTGGCTAAAAGGGTATAAACTAATAAATACATTTATAAATAATTAACAATATATACAAAGGCTTGAGGTGGGGTGCCCTATCTCACCATATTTGTTCTCACTAGGCATGGAAATTCTAAACAAGCTACTTCTTAAGGTAGTTGAGAGGAATCAAGGCTTCAGATAACATTGTAGATGCAAAAGGAATGATATCTAGAGCTTGAATTATGCTAACAACTTATTTCTATTCTCAAATGCAGACTACCATTCAATTGCCTCCTTAGTGACCTAACTACAAGTATTCAGAAAATTGTCTAGAATATAGGTCAATAACAAGAAAAGTGGTATATATATCTAAGATAGTGCCCCTTATAATGCTAATTGGTATTCTTCTCTAATAGGATTCAAGCATTTGAAGTTACACCTCACCTATCTTGGAATCATATATCTTCTTCTAGACTTTCATATACAGAATTCAAGCCCCTATTAAAGAGAATTGAATCGAGGATACAATACTAGAGCTCTAAATCCTTGTTTATAGCTAGAAGTTATTAACATATCTCATCGATGCCTAATTGAATAAGTCCTTATTGTGCTCCATATATGGTGTTACCTAATTTGGTAACCAAAACAATAGAAAGATCCTAAGGAGGTTTTTTTGGAATAGAGTAAAAGAGGAGGGTTTTAAAGCAAAATTGAAATGGAAGGAGGTTTGTGCCTTAAAAAACTAAGGAGGATTGGGTTAATTTCTTTTAAAAACTATGAAATTTTCCATGTTAACTAAAAGGACTTGGTTACTTATGGATAATCATCCTTATGGGCCAAATGTCTCCATAACTATTCTACAAAGGGAACAAATTTATAGAAGATAAATTTCCTTAAAAGCACTTTTTTAACTATGTAGTAGGTATTTGAGTTTAGAAGCAATATAAGGCAGTATGTATTCTACAATGTTAGGGATGTGAGCAAGATATCTTTGTGATAGAACAATTGGTCTAACTATAATCATATGGAATCTCTATGATATATGCTTAATTGTTAATACATTTAATCTATGATACTTAGTGATTAATACTTTAAAATGCTTAATACATTCACTTTAGTTCATATTTGATTTTAGGTACAATTCAGAAGCGAAAGAGCTAAAGTGAGTCAAAAACAAAATATTTGAGTCATCTTCTTGAGATTCACACTCATTTGTCT
>JAOQMP010000002.1:34063321-34074299 GCA_027563575.1 Erythroxylum pedicellare
ACTCAAAGAGTGTGCTTTCAACTCTTAGCTATTATGCTTCCAAATTGTACCTAAAACTAAATATGAACTAAACTGAATGTCTTAAGCATTTGAAAGAATTAATCACTAAATGTAATGGATTAAATATATCAACAATTAAGCACATATCAAGTTCCCCCACACTTAGCTTTTGATCGTCCTTGGGCAAATAATCAAAATCAAAGTCACAAACCAAAACACTTACTCATTTTTCTTATTTCCCAAGAATAGATAGTCATAAGTAAAGATGAATAACTTTAAAAAACTATAGCAAAAACTCAACATTCAACGCTTCTACTCATGATCAATCAACATTCATCACCCTTAGAAACTAAGCAATCTAAAGGTAGACTTGGACAAAATGTGTTTAAATATGGTAAATTTATCAGTACACTCAAACACCAATCATGATCAAGACATTTCACAACTTTGCATATTATTTAATTTCTCTACCACTAAGAGTCACATGCATAATCATGAATTAAATGAAATTTTAATGTTGTAATATGGGCAAGGTTAAGGTGAGATATATTTGTGTAATGTAGCATGAAAGCCATCAAAGCTAGTGAAATAAGAAAGACACTCAATATACCATTAAGGAAAAAAACCAACATTCACTCATAATTGTGTACATCAACTATGATGAATACAAAATCTATGTTTCATACCTCAAATTTAAGGTCTTACACTACAAACCATATGAAGCATAAATCATTTAGAAGGCATCATGTTAGACCCCAAATTTATTTATTTATTTATTTTTAGAATTTCGTCCATTAATTTAGCAAACATGAATAGAAATTATAATTATTAAATAGAAATGTTATAATTAATTTAGTGTGCAATAGGCATAAGACACTAATGGAATCAGCAGTCATTACATTAAATGTGTAAGGGTAAACTTAGAAGGACAAAAAAATATGGTGTTGAATAAATCAGAAAATAAACAACTGATCCAAAAGAAGCCGAAACATGGTTAAAGAAGACAAAAAGGATATTGAAACAAATGGACTGTGAGGATAATGAAAAGGTTGAATATGTTGTAAGCTTGCTATAGGGAGATGCCCTTCATTGGTGGGAAAGTGTACTAGGGAGTTAGATAAAACCACCAATGTTGACATGTAAGGACTTTCTAGCTGCTTATAGGAAGAAATATTTGTCTATGGTATATATATCCAACAGAAGCAAAGGGAGTTTTGAGTCTCACCCAGAGGGAGATGACAGTGAGCGAATATAAGCGTAAATTTACACAATTGTCTCGATATGCAGCTGAGATGATGATGAGCGAAGCGACTAAGTGCTATAGGTTTAAAGCGGGATTGCATTTAGCCACTAGAGAAAAAGCGGGATTGCGTTAAGGGTTAAGAATACGGAGAATATAAAGAGCGCAGTAAACAGAAAGAGAAAAGGAAGAGAACAATTTAGGAGGGGAGGTAATGCTCCTATTCCAGAGAGGAGTTCTAGGACTTTCCCTGTACAGTTTGAAGATAGGAGCAGTGGTGTAAGCAGGGCCAAATAGATGAGAACTATCTCTCATTAAGCCTCAATGGCTGGAGGAAATAGAAGGGAAGAGGGGGATAAGTCATCCATTCCCAAATGTGACCATTGCGGCAAATTCCACAAAGGAGAGTGCCATAGGCTGAGTGGAGCTTGTTTTAACTGTGGGGAAAAAGGGCACATGGCTAAAGAGTGCCTACGGTATGCAAGACGGGAGGGAACTTAGATGCAAGCTTCAAAAAGGGTTGAGACTGTGGGACTCAAGACTGCAACTAAAGTGGGAAGTTCTGCTGCAGCTAAGAAAGTGAATTCTCCAAGAAGACTGAGGGGGCATGCGCCAGCTAGGGTGTTTGCAATGACGAGGGAGGACACAGAAACAACTCTGGAGGTTGTTATTAGTATGGTTAAAATTTTTAATGATTATATTATTATTTTAATTGATCTAGGGCCTACTCATTCATTTGTTTCGTTAAGCAGGATTGTGCATGGTAGAAGTTTGAGCCCATTAGATAGTTCTTTGATGTACCAATATATCATCATTAGTCAAGTTTATAGAGATTGTGAAATATACATTGGTGGAGAAAAATTAGTGGTGGATTTAATTCCATTGAAGATGGGGGGATTATATTTGATTTTGGGCATGGATACGTTAGAAAAATATAATGCCAATTTAGATTGCAAACAGAAGACAGCAAAACTTAAGTTAGACAGAGGTGGAAAGGTGTTGTTTATGGGAGACAGGAAAGCAAGCCCATCTAGAATTATTTCGGCTCTGATAGCAGAGAAAATGATGATATGAAGCACTCTTAGCATATGTGGTAGACACGAAGGTAGATGAAGGAAAGTTAGAAGATATTCCTATAGTCATGAAATTTTTAGATGTCTTTTTAGAGGAATTATTAGGACTACCACCACCTAGAGAAATTGAGTTTCCCATCGAGCTTCTTCTAGGCACTGCACCAATATCAATTCCATCTTAGAGAATGGCTCCGACAGAATTGAAGCAGCTTAAAGAGCAGTTAGAAGAGCTATTGGAGAAAGGTTATATTAGGCCTAGCTCCTCACCTTGGGGAGCTTTAGTTTTTTTTTTTGTGAAGAAGAAAGATGGATCATTGAGAATGTGTGTGGACTACAAGAAGCTTAATCATGTCACCATCAAAGATAGATATCCCCTCCCACTCATAGATGATTTGTTTGATCAATTACAAGGGATAAAAGTCTTCTCTAAGATAGACTTGAGATCTGGTTACCAGTAATTGAGAATAGAGTCTGATTTGTCAAAGACTGCTTTTAGAACACGATATAGGCTTTTTGAGTTTTTATTATGCCCTTTGGATTAATAAATGCCCCTACAACCTTCATGGACTTAATGAATAGAGTCTTCAAGCCTTTCTTAAACCAATTTATCAAAGTCTTGATTGATGATACATTGGTTTATTCCAAAAGTGTCAAGGAGCATGAAGAACATTTAAGGATTGCCTTGGAGACATTGAGGAAGAAAGAGTTGTATGTCAAATTCAATAAATGTGAATTTTGGCTAAGGGAAGTGGTGTTTCTTGGACATGTAATTTTAGAAAAAGGAGTACATATGGATCCAAGGAAAATAAAAGCTGTAGTTAAATGGGAAGCACCTAAGAATATAGCAGAAGTGAGGAGTTTCTTGGGTTTAGCTAGTTATTATAGAAGATTTGTATAAGGCTTTTCCATGATAGCAGCCCTAATCACCAAATTGACAAGGAAGAGTCAGAAGTTTGTGTGGATAAAAGAATGTCAAAGGAGCTTTGAAGAATTGAAGAATAGGCTCACAACTACACCAATTATGACCTTACTTTCTGGTAATGATGAATATATAGTATATAGTGACGCCTCAAGGAAGGGATTGGGGTGTGTGTTGATGCAAGAAGATAAAGTGATTACCTATGCTTCTAGGCAATTAAAACCCTATGAGATAAATTATCCTACATATGACTTGGAGCTGGCTACCATAAGTTTTGCATTGAAAATATGGAGTCACCACCAAGGTATTTACAGACCACAAGAGTCTTAAATATTTGATAAGCCAAAAAGAGTTAAATCTAAGGCAAAGAAGGTGGTTAGAACTATTGAAGAATTATGACTTGATGATAGAATAACACCTGAGGAAAGCTAATGTAGTAGCAAATGTATTGAGTAGAAAATCTACTATGGGACATGTGGAAACAATATACCTTCCTTTGTTGAAGGAATTAGCCAAACCTAAGGTGACAGTGAGGGAAGTCGAATCTAGTTGTATATGGCTAATTTTAGAATAAGGCTAGTGTTGAATGAGAAGATCAAGGAATTACAGAAGTAAGATGAGTACTTGAGCAAGCTTAGAGAAGAAATTAAAAATGGTAAGCCTTTTGAAATAAAGATCAGAGAAGATGGATTGATGGTGGTAGGTACCATATTATGTATTCCAGACATGTTAGAGTTGAAGGATGAAATTCTTGATGAGGCACACAATGCTCTATATACAATGCACCCGAGGAGTACAAGAATGTATAGAGATTTAAAAGAACACTTCTGGCGGAGAGGAATAAAGAAAGATGTTGTAGAGTAGGCTAGAAAATCCTTAGTGTGCCAGCAAGTTAAATCAGAATATCAAGCACCTACCGGTAAGCTTAAACCTTCGTCTATTCTTGAATAGAAGTGGGAGAAGATTACAATGCATTTCTTGATGGGATTGCCAAGGACCAACAGGAAGCATGACGCAATATGGGTGATTGTCGATAGGCTAACCAAGTCAACAAATTTCTTGCCAATTAAACAAATAGATTCTTTGAATGCCTTGGCTAAGAAATACATAGATGAAATAATTAGACTTCATAGGATTCCAAGTTCTATAGTTTTAGATAGAGATCCCAGATTCTCCTCCAATTTCTGGGAAAGCCTACAAGAGGCTTTGGGAACTAAGTTGTATTTTAGCACATCTTCCCATCCACAAATTGATGGCCAATCAAAGAGGACAATACAAACATTGAAGGCAATGTTAAGAGCTTGTGTTATGGACTTCAAAGGCTCATAGGATGATCATCTACCTTTAATTGAGTTTGCTTACAATAATTCCTACCACTCAGGAATTCAAATGGCACCTTATGAAGCCTTGTATGGTAAGAGGTGCAAAACTCCTATTTGTTTGGATGAGGAAGGTGAAAGTGGACTTTTAGGACTTAAGTTGGTACAAGCTATAGTTGACAAGATTAAATTGGTGAAGTAGAGACTCAAAGAAGCTCAAGACAGGATGAAGAGCTATACAGACACATGTAGAAAGGAGATGGAATATGAAGTTGGAGACAAAGTATTTCTTAGAGCCTCTCTATGAAAAGGAGTCTTAAGATTTAGTAAAAAGGTCAAGCTCAGTCCAAGATACATAAGGCCTTATGGGATTATTAAGAAGATTAGGCCTCTAGCCTACAAGTTAGCCCTTCCACTAGAATTATCTAAGATTCACAATGTCTTCCATGTATCAATATTGAGAAGATATAGATTAGATCCTTCACACATAGTCCAACCTTCAGAGGTTCAATTAAGAGAGAATTTGACTTATACAGAACAACCAGTAGAGATTCTAGATTCAAAGGAAAAGGTCTTGAGAAACAAGACTGTGAAGCTGGTTAAAGTCTTATGGAAGAACCATACAAGAGGGAAGGCAATATGAGAGCCTTTGGAAGCCATGAAGGAGAAGTATTCACACCTTATTGTAGACTCAGGTAAAAATTTTGAGGACAAAATTCTTTAAAGGGAGGAGAATTGTTGGACCCCAAATTTATTTATTCATTCACTCATTTATTTATTTATTTTAGAATTTAGTCCATTAATTTAGCAAGCATGAATAAAATTTTTAATTATTAAATAGAAATATTAGAATTAATTTAGTGCATAATAGGTATAAGAGACTAATGGAATAAGTAGTCATTACATTAAATATGGAAGGGTAAACTTGGAAGGACAAAAAAATATGGTCTTGAATAAATGAGAAAAGAAATGTGTTGGAGAAGCTAGGAAAGAAAGGAAAAAAAAAACATAGAAAGAGGAGGGGAGAAGTGAAGAGTGCGTGAAGTGTGTTAGAGAAGCTAGGAAGAAGAAAGAAGAAAGGATAAAGAAGAAGAAGGAAGAGTATTCAACTAAGACTTATGTAAGCTTCATATTTTCTTCTTGCTTTGGTAGAAAAGGAACTAAAAATATGAGTTTTTTATGCTGGAAATAAAGGGAGAAAGAAAAGAACCAAGAAACCCAATTTTGATTTTCATGGATTTTTAACTAGATCTTAGTTATTCTAGACAAAATTGTCTTTATGAAAGTTGTAGCATATACTTTTAGCTTTCTAATGGTATAAAGTTTGTAATTTTTGTACTTTGGATGACAAAGATATGGTCTTTACATGATAATATCACTGGTGTTGGCAAAGTCTGCAGCACTATCCTTGACAAAAATTGTGACCTGATTTTAATGATTAAACTGTATTGATGTAGGTCAAATTTGTCTCATAAAAGATGTAGCATATCCTCTTGTCTTTCTAATGTTATAAAGTTTGTAATTTTTGGACATCATAATTAATAGATATGATTTTTATAAGTTTGAGTGTTGCATCAAGAGTGAACGAGGATGATCGATGGAACTCCCCAAAATGGGTAAAATATGGTTTTTAAGTTTCTCATTACAATTTAGATCTTCCAGCCTTCTTCTCTCATTATCTTCACCTAATCCTCTTGTAATGTAGAATTGTAATAAGTACTGAGACCCAGGCCTAACAGATCACTCATAAAAATTGATGATAACGATATATTGAAAGTATAAGTAGTGAACCTTCCAAAACAATATCTACCTTAAATGCAACATCTCCCTAGGTATTGGTGATACCAATATTTCACCCCTTGGAGGCTCAGCAAGACCCAAACTAATTGATCTCTCCCTACCTCATAATAAAATGACTCCTCATCAGCTTCACGAGATTTTACCATCTCCATTCTCTATAAGAAAACAGGGACATCTACATTAGACCAACATAAAACCAAGCCATATCACACATCATTAGATTCTTATTGGCTAGAACCACCTAAATCATGGCTCTAATACCACAAAATGTAACACTTCCTATACAAAACCTACAACCACCTATATACATGGCAAACAAATTCTTTTACATACATTCATGGAATACATTTCTATTCATTTATAGGGATTGCCATCATGTACTTGTCTATTCAATATTGTACATATACATACTAAAAAGATTTCATATCACTTAACATTATAGTTTTGAAACAAGAAACCATTACTGTCAAGCCGTAACAGTTGCACTATAACCCTATAGGCATGCCTATCTATCTATCATTAAGATAATAAAGTAGGCACTATAACATTTCCCTTTAACCATTTGCCAATTTTATAATTCATATATTGACAAATTATAAGATATTCATTTGAAATCATAAAATTAGAATTTGTGTTCATATATGCAAGTTGTAACTTACCATTATTAGAAGGATATCAAAATCACACCTGTATAATCATACTATACACATATAAGCAATAAATATGCATATAAATCATCTATATACATGTAAATTTCCTTTAGCATACATTATGATCAATCTTCAATTTCAAAGTTTAATCACCCACTTCATATATGGTAAGTCATATTTCATTTATATCTAAGTGTTTGCAAAGTTTCATAAACATTTGAAAAGGTTCGTATATAATTTGGTAAAAATCAAAACGAAAACAAACTCAAAATAGTGCAATTTCCTTCCGGTCATGTCCCCTACCTAAAATTGATACCTCCACTTGCTCTGTAATTTTCACATAAAAATCGTTAAATTTTGGTTTTTAGGTCTTCTATGCATTTGTTACCCTATGTCTTTAGTTTGCATATAATTAAAATTCAGGCCATTTGGACCTCTAAATCATGAAACATGCACCAAACATCACAAGTTGCTCCAAAATAGGGCAATAGTAGGTCACCATTTTCAATCTCAAATTCCAATGTCATCCAGTCCATTATAGAACATAAATATTGGCAAAATTAGCGAAATACAAGAGGTTTTATTTCATCCTTTACCAATTATTTGTAAAATTTGAGTTTAGATATCACAGGACAATCTTAAGACAATTTTTAAGAGAGACAAACAATTCCAAAAATACTTGATTATTACTATTTTCCAACTTTATTTATGTTGTTTTATTATGTCAAAAAGAATTTAGGCAGTAAGTTGCTATTGAATGTAACAACGTTCCTTAATTAAGCTTTACCATTTCAAGGCTCCGATGTTGAAGGTAACGTGACAAGATGAGGCATTCCAGTGTCGTGTTAATTTTGTTTGATGTGTACAAATAGTTAGGGTTTGTAGAACATGTGATAAGTTACATAAGCAAACTTAAGAAAGACACTACGTCAGGCTAAAATTGAAAAATTAAAAATTTGAGCATTTTGTTGCCACATTTTAAAGTTGGGGCTAGAATTAAAAAAATAGAAAATTTGAGGATTTTGTATTAAAGGAAAGTTGACCGCTAAGGTTAGAAAAAGCAAAAAACACATGCTCAGAATTGTTGGAGTTGATTCATATTGATATATATGGACCATTTTTTCACCTGCTATAGGTGGCTTTTCCATAAGTACTTTTTAAATGAAAATAGCTTTTTTAGAAGCTAAAATATAAACTTTTAAGAAGCTCAATTTTGGATCTTTTAAAAAAAGCCGCTCATTTCAGCTTTTTTGGGTAGACATTTTTTTGACGTTTACGTTTATATCAGCATTTACGTTTATTTTCTTCAGGCTATTTTGCGAACCCATCTTCACAAGGGAAAAGTGACTACCAATTGCTCGAGGGACATAGCTAACCCATCTTCTCCAAGGAATCTTCTGCACGGTTGTTTAGCAAAGCCATCATAAGTAAACAAAACTTACCTTTCGATTAATTTTTAATTAATATTTGCCTTCTAGTCTTTATGGAGATGGAGTTGCATACACTAATGTTGACCCACGAAGAGCACCTCGATCTTCTCCTCTCTCTCCAAGAACATGTTTCAGAAACCCCTTCTAGTATTTATATAGATGGGTCTTTATAGCTTTATGTACCTACAGTTCTCCATCTTTTCTCTTGTTGTTGGTGTTTTATTTTTTCTTTTTTGGAATAAAATCAACAGTATTGTTCCTTTTTTCTTCTTTTGATGTACAGTTCTGATCTGGGTATCTCTTAGTTTAATGTAAGTTTGTTCTCTAATAGTTCATGAGTCATGTATTATACTTTAGTAGCATAATCATAAGTTGGAACATTTACGTACCAAAAAAAAAATCTTATGTTGGAGCATTGAACAATATTTTCATGAAAGTTCGTCCCATGATTTTGTGTTGGCCTTTATTCACCACATCCACCAACACTCCTGCCTAAAGAGTACAACCATCAAACACATTTCAATGTAATTAGGTTAAACCATAAAATACAAACTTTTCTTTAGGAGACTAGCTTGTTAGAAAATAAGTTTCCTGATCTGACTTGATTATGATGATCTCAAATGAAATATTACTTATGTGTTTATGAATTTCCACATTATGACGAATTGATTTTTATATTTGAGATTACGAAGGTGCCTCATGTGAGAATTATTGTGTTTTAATGCTACTTATGACTTATTCTATTTAGAGTAGCTTAACCGATAGTATTTTGATATAGTATAAACCATATGAAGATAATTGAGTAAGCCAATAAATGATTCATCACTCCAAAGTAATTAAAGAGAATACTTAACTGTTTTTTACTAGTAGTAATTTAAGGAATTCTCTGACCAAAAATGTATTGACATTTAAAAAGATTTTTTCAAATATCAATTATAAATCAATTACTAATTAACAAAAAATGAATTTGAATAGATTTAAAAAGAGTAGACACTATATTTATATTCTATATCCAAATGGCAAAACAATTAAATTTTATATTATAACCATGCATGCACAAGTTTAGTCAAACTACTTTGTTATTTTTAATATTTAGATGATCATCACATGTTACAAGATGTCAATCTCGATCTATGCTTATAAATTATTTAATTGGAGAATTAAAGATAAATTAAAAGATGTTTTTAATTTAAATTATAATTCTAATTATAAATTAAAATTATTAATTTGTAATCATGACCAACATATTAAGAATCTAATAGGTTACAAATAAAGAGTAGTTAAAACCTCAATCTGGAGTTCCAAATTTGACTTGTTTAGAACATTTGTGGCTCTATGTCTCTTATTTATTTAGAGACAAGAGTCATCTCATGTGGAGATCCCATAACAAGGTTATAGATGAAAGAGTCAAATAGGGTTTTGACCTCAATCATATTGCACCTATCTTGAGGTAATTAGCATAACTGTCATTTGGCATATCAGATTAATACCATCTTAGGACGTTTTGAAAGAAGACTTCGAGGTCTACAATTTCCATGAAGACCTCAAAGGAGGATTCTATCGACTGAAGGGTCAAAAATGGAGTAGACGATAGCATCAGACGAATAGTGTACAGAAGGATCAGTTTAGGTCACATAGGTAGAAAGCAGACGAAGCCAAATAACAGACGAAGAAGAAAGACAGACGAAGCTTAAAGACATACGAAGCATAAAGATAGATGAAATATAAAGACAGATGAAGCAGAAAGACAGATGAAGCAGAAAGACAGACAAAGTGGAAAGACAGACGAATGACAGAGCAGACGATTCAGATGGTCAACTTAAGACAAAGCAAAAGTCAACCTAAGATGATACAGATGGTCAATTTAAGACGAAGCAAAAGTCAACCTAAGATGATACAGATGGTCAACTTAAGATGAAGCAAAAGTCAACCTAAGACGATATAGACAGTCAACTTAAGACGAAACATCTTTACAGACAATACAACTCTTAAGACGAATGACGTCATTACAGATGATATGACGTCATTACAGACGATACATTTTTACAGATGATACATTTTTACAGACGATGCATCTCTTAAGATGAATGACGTCATCACAGACGATCTGATGTCATCACAGACGATACGTCTCTTAAGACGAAGTGTCTTCACAAATGATACAACTCTTAAGAAGAATGACGTCATCACAGACGATACGTCTTTACAGACGATACCTCTTTACAGATGATGCATCTCTTAAGACGAATGACATCATCACAGACGATACCTCTTTACAGACGATGCATCTTTACACTCCTAAGTATCTCCCTTTTAAGGACTCTAATTCTCGATCTAGAGGTCTAAAAATATCATACTACATACTGTTAGAAAGAAAAGAAAGACCTTCAATTTTCTAGTAGACAACTTGGTCGAGTTCAGCCTAGATAAATCCAAATTTTTCCCTTTAAATCATAACACAAATTTTACCCTATGAAAGGTTTGTAATTTTTGCACTTCGCAAACTTGGAATGTCCTGAGCTTAACCATTCAGTTACCAAATTGACT
>JAOQMP010000002.1:34111740-34134080 GCA_027563575.1 Erythroxylum pedicellare
TTGTGAAGGTATTCACTAGATAATATCAATCTCATCATAAAACTTTAGCATTCTTAATGCTTAATTTATACTTAGATTTAAATGGTTTAAAATTTTCGAAATTTCAAATCAATATTTCATTTAATACATGTGATTATTTCTCATAAATTCATTAGTATTATAATGAATTACAAATATCATCCTTTTATGAATTGATATTACATCCAATGCATCGTATTTATAAGATTTAACTATTTATACCATCATCATCCTTTCACCAAAGTTTGATTTGGTTATTTCTAGCTCAACAAGTTTCACAAGTTTCATATGGTTCATATTAAAAGGATACATATATCCTTGTATATAAATTTGTGATTATCATTATGTTGATTTAATCAACATGACATGAAAGGATAGTTTTGATTTTTTAATTTTTTATTCTTATCACTTATATTAAGCAAAAGCCTCCTTTGATCAAATGTATACAATCTATTTTTATATATTTAGATTAATTATTTTTACTTAACAATTTATTTCTTGTCATGCCTTAAACATTATAATAATGCTGAATCTAAATTTAGTATCAAATACTTATAAGCATGAACTAGAAATATATATGGTCCTTATCATATCTTGTATAGGCAAAAAAATTCATACAATCATTTCTTCTAATGATAACTGTTATCATTAAATAGCAAATGCCTTCGATTATAGTCCACATTTACACTTTTAGTGGGATAAATTGAGTGGAACAATTCCATCAAGGTACTATACTTATCAACTCTACTTCATACAACACCTTGCATCATGATGTCATAGTGTTGATATATATCTTCCATGTTGTCATCAAAGTTTATGAGACATTAGTCAACTTAAAATGTCAATACATTTTGTCATCCATATGATTTTGGCTTACGTTTAAAACTTTGTCACCGAAACTTCAACAGGGACTATAACAATATTATATAATGGACATACAACTTTTTTGTCTGTCTTTGAGAGCTCTTCTTATACATAACTTGCGTCTGAAAATTTTTGGTTCACTAACTCTTAGTATCAACTATACTAAGCAAAGGTAATTTATACTTATAACAAAATATAAATGTAAGAAAAGTAAGTAATAGATTATATGCCATAACTACCAAATAAGATTAGAACTTTAATCATATTTGGTTACTCCCATTATTTTATTCAAAATAATAACCCTCACTACTATTTGAAAATATTGCTTTAATCTCTTTAGTGGGCTTGGATCTCATTCAAATTTAGTTAATCATGAGTTTTCTCAATAAACTAACTAATCTTACATTTGGTAGATAACAACTTTACAATAAGATCTCATATGCTCTTAGACCTATTAGGTGATAACTTTTGCTAAAATATATTTTATATGTTATTCCTATCAATGCTTCTAAATTCACGTTATTGTGAGTTTGTTCATTCAAATCAAACAAATTTAGTTAAGTATGACTTATTATTGTAAGATTAAATATTTGGGTTAAATCAACTTTAAGTTTGCTCAATAAGCCTAACAATAAACATAAATAATGCTTATTCTTATAAAAATGGAAGGCAACAATCATGTATAAAGATGCAAGATTACAAGCCTTGTTCTCCCGAAGATTCAAGGCATTTATTGATGGAGAATGGTGTGAGAAGCTCTCCATTATGTCTTCCTTGCTCACTCCACCTGCTTGTTGCCCTCTTTCTTCTTTCCTTGTCTCCTAGTTTTTAGTTGTTTTCTTTTAAGCTCTTCCTTTATTGCCTCCTTCTTTCCTTACTTCTCTTATTCCTCTCTCCTACTATGTAATTTGTTGAATCTACCTCTCTTTGTGCCTGCCTTGCTCTGGACTTCACTAACTAAGAAAGGGGTAGCTTAGACTTTTTACCTCCCCTGGTTATTGTTTTTTACAAACTTCTTTTTAAATTGTTTCCCAAACAAGTGCCTTTTTTCTTTTTCCTTGCAAATTCAACCCATCTTTTAGCCTTTAGGTAGTGTTAAAAGATCGATTTCTCCCAACTACTCTCCAAGCCCAACCCCCTTTTTGTCTTGCCTCTCTATGTATAGTTATCCCTAACTTACTTCCCTTCCTCCTATTTTAGTTCCTAGATCTTCTTCCCATACTAAGCTTCCTCCTTCTAAATCCTAGAACATTGTGCTTTCTCTTACTTCTTCTTATGAAGATTCTTTTAAGCTTAGTCATTTCCCTAAGGCTTCCTTAGACAATAGAATGATCTCTCCTCCTTTGAATCTTCTTAAAGCTGGGGCACATAATTGGTCCTCGTTCCTGGTAGGGTTCTTCTTGGATAAAAGGGTATCTTTTTCTCAAATCAACTCTTAGGCTAAAGATGAATGGAGTAAAACTGGTCTTGAACGTACTCTCCTTGATGAAGATAACTACTTTATTTGCAAGTTTTTCTAAAGATGCTAACTTATCAATCATTCTAGAGCAAGGTCCCTGGCCGCATAGAACCATTTACTCCTTCTTAAGTGGCATCCTATACTAACTTTGGATAGGGACAAAATTGTTTCTATACTTATTTGGATCAATTTTCATAACCTTCCCCTTGAGTATTGGATTAAGGAGGGACTAAGTTATTTAGCTAGTGCACTAGGTATGCCTCTATATATGAATTCCTTGACTGTCAAGCTTGAGCGCATTAGGTCTGCTAGAGTTTGTGTTGAAATAGTTTGTGACCTTTAGATACCTTCCTCTCTGGTGATCAAGGTACTTATTGAAGAAGGTGAGCTTCAGGATCATGTCATACAACTCACCTATGCTTGGAAACCACCATACACCAGAAAACTAGAGAGCAACTGGAAAAATCTTTTAAAATGGGCCTTATGGTGAGTTAATGGGCATTTAGGATAGTTTAGAAACACAAGAGGAGGAACCTAACCAAGATAATCCCCCTGAGGCTAATATAGCTCACACCTTTAAGTTAGAGCAAATGATTATTGGTATTGAAAACATCTTTGACAACAACATATCTAAAAAAGCTAGTACTCCTAGTTCTCTTCAGAAAGGCATAAATAGAAACCAATCCTATAAAAAGGTTCTAATAGAAGACCTAGAGAATATGTGGTGGAGTAAGGTAGTTTGGGACAAGACATTACCACTAAAAGTTGACATTCAATTTTGTTTGAATTGTTAGGAAAGAACTCCAATAATGGATAGATTGAAGTTCTTAAACTTGGTGAACAAATGTTGTTTGCACAATAATCAACCTGATACAACAAATCATATCTTCTTTAAATCTGATTTCTCAAAGGGGATATGGTTGGAGGCACTTAATACTTGCATGTTATGCAGGTAAAGATCCAAATAACTTGTATAAAGAGAAGTAGAGGATGGAAGAGGCAAGAAAACTCATAGTCTATAAGTTTAATGGTCAATTTCCAAGTAAGCTTGAAGGAGCTATTTGTAATGAGCCAACCCGAGGACAAAAAGCACAGAGTTAGAATCCAGAAGCAAGTGAGAAACTAGGGGTAGATTAGGTAGTAGGTAACCAAGGAAAGTTGGTGAGTATGGACTCTTAAAGAGGAGGACGTACACTAGAAGTATACAACACGTTAAGCAGTTGTAATCCAGCTTTTAATTTGCAATGGTATGGTCTTGACACAATATATCTTGTAACAATGAATGTTACTATGACCCACTTCGAAAAGGCCTTTTTCATGTTATTATACTCATTTTCTTATAAGTAATGCAATTAATTGTTTAATTTAAAAAAGAATTAGGTAACATAAGCTTTTGATTATTAAATTTAATAAAATAATTATATTAATAATTATTGATTAAGAGGGGGTCTTAAATTTAAATTCAAAAATAAAATTCTTCTCTAAAATAGTAATAATAAATGTTGTATTTTCTTTTAATTTTTTTGGAAAATTAATTTTCTAATAATGGTTTTATAGAAATTTAAGAAACAAAATCTTATTTGAATTTTTTAAATAGTTTAGTTTTTGATAATGTAATAGTGGAACAAAAAAATGAATTGAATTATTTAATATCATGTAATGTTTGAAAAATATAATATTTTATTACATAATTTTTGTAACAAAGTTCAATTCATTTGCAGATGAATTATCCAAAGGCTTCAAATCACATTTGTTTTCACCTTATAATCATAGTTTACAAAAAAATTTAAATATGATATCTTGAATTTTTTAAACACTCCAATTTTTAATAATTTGATAGTGAAATAAAAAACTATAGTAAATTAATTAAATGATATATTTTGATATATAATCTTTGAATCTTAATATTTTATTAGGAAACATTTTTTTTTAACAAAGTTCAATTCATTTGTAGGTGAATTATCTAAAGGCTTCAAATCGTTAGTAGATTTAAAAGGAAATGTCCATATTGCAATGCTATATTTATTCTTAAAAATAAAATCCTTAAGGATTATTTTAGGAAATAAATATAAAACTCTTTTATAGTTTAATATTTTTTATTTTTATGCTCATTTCTTTAAAAACTATTGTTTACTCCATATGATATCACTTAGCTACTATATATCATAACTCCAAACAAAATTGTATTGGGATTCAAATTTTCAAAATTATATTATTTGGGTAAAAATAAATGAAAACTAATATAATATGACTAAAAGAGTTGTGTGATAGACTTATAGCTGAACAATAAGTAAAAAGCGTATTTTTAACCTTAAAATTTGCAATAAAATACATGTAAATCTTAATAATTTAGAGAACTAAATAAGATCCGCAATATTTTAAAACCTTTTAAAGTTAACTTTAAATTGATATAATCTTTAACATGTAAATGTGATGTAGTGGGTTCCATTTACTTAAAGTAAATCTAAATTATCTTTAATTTCAAACTAGTACTAATTAAACCCTATTTAAAAATAATTAGTTATCATGGACATGCTTTTGAAACATAAGCAAATGAAATAAGCACTATTGTTGTTGTTGTCTTCTTCATTTGACAAGTTAGTGATTGTGGTTGTTAAGGTTTTAGGGTAGAGTGGAGCATTAGGGAAAGAAGGTCTAGACAATTGCTGCATTATAGTAGCAAACAAACTCATGTTAGCCCTACAACATTGTTGTATTAGAGCATTGTCACCTCTGATGGGTTTGTGGAGTCCAACAACTCCATTAATTGAAGTTTGGGAATATTCATATTTAACTAAAATACCTTTACATTAAAATATAAGTTCCATGTAGGATTATTCTAATTAAGTTGAATTAAACACTTAGTTTGGTAAACTAATAGTAATTCCTACGAGTTCATGTTTTGGTATCTTTGGGATGAGAATGACTAGTATGTCATAATAGCCATATCTATAAAACAAAGGTTCATATTACCTACCTTATTTCATGAGCATCCTTTCATTCAATAAATGAAAATAAAAAATGATGTTTATAAAATAAGATAGGCATAGGGAGTTAGATATGAGGCAAAGGTAATTAATTCATTAATATGAGGTACAAGTATTTATATATAAGGCTACATAATACTAAGCCTAGTAATAAGGAATTAGTTGTACAATATAGGATTACACCAGTTTGAATAATTCAAATACAGATCAGATGAGATGTCTAAGGTAGAATTTTTTGTTATCTTATCTTTAACTTAGGTTAGTTCCTTGATGATAGGGATTGACCTTTATCCTTAACTCCTCCTTTAAATGAGAGGGTGTAATGAACACTCCAAGTTTGCCTCTTAGCTGATTGAACTTGGAATAAGATAATGGCTTGGTTAGAAGATCAGTTATCTGATCTCTTGAGGGTACATAAGTCACTATCACTCTATTGACCAACACTTGATATCGAATAAAGTGAGCATCTACTTCAATACGTTTATATCTTGCATGAAACATAGGGTTGCTTGCCAATGCCTTATCACTTAGATTATCATGCCACAGAATTGGTGTCCTGGGTAGTGGTAGTTTAATTTCTTATAAGAGTGACCTAATCCATGATTCTTCAGTAGCCAAGTTTGCCAATGCTTGATACTCTAATTCTGTGCTTAAACTTGAGACCACTTTTCGCTTCTTAGATGACCAAGATATAGGTGTTTCACCTAGGTAGACATACTAGCTAGTAATTGATTTTCTATCATCAATATTAGTTGCCCAATCTGCATCCAAAAAACCAGTGATATCCAGGTCTATAGAGGTTTTAATGTGGAGGTCAAGATCCATGGTTCCTCTTAAGTATTTGAATACTCTTTTCACATATTGCCAATGCTGAGCAATAGGAGAGTTCATATACTAGCTCAGTCGATTTACTGCATAGGAAAGGCTAGCCTTGTATTCGTTAGGTATTGTAATGCCCCTATAGCTTGCCTATATATTGTAGGATTCTTTGTGACTTCCCTTTCTACTGTGAGAACCTTTCCTATGACCATAAGTGTGGGGCAAGGAGAGGTTCGCTCCATGTTGAATCTCCTAAGTATGTATAAGATGTACTTAGTTTGTTTAAAGTACATCCCATTTAAGTCATGATGTACCTCTATTCCAAGAAAATAATGGAGGCTTCCTAGGTCCTTGAGAACAAAAGCCATATTAAATTGCTTAATAACCTCTTTTAGAAAATTGGAATTGCTTCTTGTGACGATCATGTCATCCACATAAATTAATACAAAAGTGATATGTTCTCTACACGGGTGGAAGAAGAGAAATGTGTCACTTTTAGTGTTTTGGAAGCCTCAGTACAGTAATGCCTCCCTAAGCTTATTGTACCATACCCTAGGGGATTACTTTAAGCCATAAATGGCTTTAGTCAGCCTGCAGATGTAGTTTAGTTTTGTAGGATTGATGAACCCTTCAGGTTGATGCATGAATCCTGTCTCCTTAAGGTATCCATTGAGAAAGGCGTTGTTTATATTGAGCTACTTTATTTCCCAATTGAAGTTAACAGCAATGGTTTAAGGCATGGGTAGTAGGCACAACCAGAGGGTTTCCCTTCATAATTTGGTGTCTTTCTGAATAGTAAGGAAAGTGGAGGTTAGTTACCTATTACTGTTGATGGTAGTCTATTTATTAAATGCACTGCAGTAGTGAAAGCTTCCACCAATAGTGAAGAGGCATTTTGGATTATGCTAGTAGTGTCAAACTTAGTTTAACCATATATATTTGTTTTCTTTCTACATGTCCATTTTATACTTAAGTGTGTAGGAAGGAGATTAATATTTAGATCTCAGATTCATGAATCACCTTCAGGAAGCCTAAACTTTTGAACTCACCCATTGTAAGGCTTTGATCCTTTTGCAAACATTAGTTTTCCACTAGATTTTTGAATTGAATGAAGGCCTGTAGTTCCTTGGCTTTAGCTTTCAGAGGGTAGATCCAGGTGAACCTACTATAGTCATTTAGAAAATGCATGTAATACTTAAAGGCAAATGTCAAAATGATAAAGGCTGGTCCCCAAATGTCTGTGTGTATCACATTTAAAAGTTCAGCAGCTCTTGAAGCTGAATTTTTAAATGGTAATTTGTGTGCTTTACCATACTGAAATGCTTCATAAAATTTAAAAGTTTCATTAGAAGGAATTTTAACATTACAACTGTTAAGAGCTTCTAAAACTCTACTACTAGGATGCCTAACTTTTTGTGCTAATTTTCCCTAACAGAGAAGTAGATTCTAGGGCACTTATTCATGTTCAAACATTCATTTCCTACGCCATCTAGCTGTGAGACTTCAGAGAGTTGGTAGAGGCCTTCTTTAATTGTCCCTTGCAATAGTACCATTCCTATCTTCTTGTCCTTAACATAACAAATTTCATCATGGAATTCAATAACAATATTATTTTCTATAGTAAGTCGTGAGATGCTGAGAAGATTTTTAGTGATGTGTGGCATATATACAACATCCTTTAAGATTACTGGTTCGCTTCATGTGTTTAATGATGCATTACTAGTGGCCATGATTTTAAGGCTTTCACCATTTCTAACTATGAGAGAGTGCTTACCTTTATGTTCAGTTACCTCCTGGAATCTCCCAACATCGTATGTGATATGGTTACTAGCACCACTATCAAACTACCAATCTTTATCTTTGATAGTGTTAGGGAAAGTAATATTACCATTGTCGTTGGCATTACTTGGCCTTTCTTACATGCTTTCATCTCCAGACTGGCCCATAAAGTTCTTGTCAAATCTGTAATAACAATGCACTGCAACATATCCTGTCTTACCACAAACCTCTAGTTGTTCATCCTGTACCATGTCCTCCTCTGCCACGTCTTTGAGTGTTGCTTCTCCAAGATCTATGATTTAGTCCTTGTTCACCCCTTGCATCAGATCAAATAGCCATGTTTGATGTGGGGTTAATACTCATAGAAGAGAAATTATTGAGTTGTTCTAGATGATTTTCAAAGTTCAACAATTAGGCTTAGAGATCAACCCAAGTCAAGTCCTCCTTGTCTAAGAGTTGCTTCAGTATAGCATTGTATTCTACATCAAGACCTGAGAGAGTTTGAGTGATCAAATTTGTAGTGGATATTGGACTTCCTACCAAGGCCAAGTTTTCAACAAGATTCTTCATTTTAGTAAGATATTCATACATCTTGGTAGCTCTTTTATATGTACGATTATACTCAGACTTCAATAGTGTGATTCATGACCTTGTATGAGCCCCTGCTAGGCTTTGGGCTGCTTCCCAAAGTGCCTTTGAATTCCCATAGTGTAGAAGTTGTGTTGTAACCTCCTGAGTTATAGAATTGAGCAACCAACCAAAAATGAGTTGATCTGTGCTCATCCACTTCTCAAATGCTAGATTTTCCTTCTTTCCTGTTTCATCTTGTATCTATTGAGAGGGACATGTTTTAGTCCTAAGAGTATAACCTTCTAATTTGTTGCATCGTAGGATTGGTAGGACTAAAGACTTCCAAAGTAGATAATTGCTCTTGACCAACTTAATAAAGCAAATGGAAGAGAGGATTTTTCTGATGTTGTTCATGGTGCTGTGAGGTAGGTTGGGGTATTAGTAGTGAGCTTAGGAGCTCCGATACCAAGTTAGAAATGAGGCAAAGATAATTAATTCATTAATATGAGGTACAAGTATTTATCTATGGTAAGTGTAAATTGCATCATATTTTAGGGCATAGTTTGATATGTGTTTATCCATTAATCTGATCATTTAATATGTGTTTCAGTTAGAATTATGTTAGTTTGTTAATTTTTTGTGATTTAAGTGTTTTATAGGTTAGTACAAGATTTTGAGCTTAAATATTAAGTTTTTAAGGTATCTTGATGTGTTTTCTAGTATTTCATGGTTAATAACGAAGAATGGAGAAGTTTTAGAGAGATTTAGACTGAAACAACAACCCACAATTGTGGCCCATCTGCCACGATCATGATAAAAGTAAGGGAGACAGCCTAACAAAAGTATAAGACTTGGCCTACAATTGTGGCCTGCCTACCATGATCGTGATAGAAAGCATACGAGTGATCCACAATTATGGCCTGCATTGGGCAGACACCCAAACACACAGAAAAGTTGAGTTTTGAGGTATTTTTTAGACCTTTCGACCTTAGAAAGACCCTAGGGTTACCTAGAACACATTAAGTATATAAAGAATGAGACAAAAGAGAGGAGGAGCTTCTTGCATTAGCTACCATCACAAAACCCTAGAGAGAGTTCATTGAGAGATTGAGAAAGAGATGAAGGAAGAGAGACATGGAGAAGAAGCCTACGTGAAGTACTTCCCAGAATAAGAGGTTTCCCTTTGTTGCTACCTCTATCATCCATTCAGATCTATTTTCCAGTTTAGTTCCATTTTTTCTATATATAGAATTGGAATAGCTATTGAGATATGATTTATAAAGGTTGAAGATTGTCTAAACTCACCTTTGAGTTATTTTTATCTTTGATTCAATAAAATTCTAATTGTTTATGTGAATTGGATTCATTGTGATTTGTTTCTGCATTTTCATAAATCAGTAATAGATTGAGAGCATAAACCGATGAAAACTAATTAAATTGGGCTAACGGGAGTTAGGTAATTCAATAAGAATGAAAAATTAATCAAATCGGTAATTATATGGTAAGAGATGTCACATAAGTTCCGGTATTCTAGTGGAAAACTTCAGATCTAATTAGTGTTTGGATAAATTATGAATTGAGAAATTTCAATTTTCCATAATCTGATTCGGGTGTATAATTTAGGGCTTTCGGTTATAACTAGAGAGAGAGTAATCAACATTAGGATAGTTCAGGACTAATAATCCAACATTTCATAATTAATTAGGTTAGTGTTGAAAATAGGTAAAAAATTTCCTTTTTTCTCAATTGGCAGTTCCTTAGGTTGATTCTTGGTGTGTACATTGCAATTTGCTAATTTGTTAATAGTTCGTGATTAATTCTTGAGTTAAACTAGTTAATTGAATTGCGTTATGATTAGCTTACTTATAACTTAATTTCTGCAATTTGTTTCGGCCTTATAATTTAGGATTAGATTAACCCTCCTCATGGGATCGACACCTTATATACTACGTGAATGACCCGTACACTTGCGAAATATTGAGGTTAAAATATTAAACTTACACATATCGAAAAACAACGATTAAGTTTTTTTAGCGCCATTGTTAGGGAGGCAATTAATTTAGTTCTTTAGTCTAAGGCTTTTTCACTATCTTTTATTTTAAAAGAAAGAGAGAGAGAGAGAAGTTAGGGCATAAAGTAAAGACATAGTAAGACATCTTAGAGTGAGAATGAGACACCTGAAGAGTTAGATGCTAAGAAGAAACGAAAAGAACAATGATGGAAGATAGATATTATAAGGAACAAGGAACTTTTGCGAACTACAATGAGGCACAGTATGGTGTGGGAAGTAACAATCCTTGTTGGAATATATGCAACCCAGGGTGTAAGAACTACCCAGAATTTTATTGGTCCAATAATGTAGGGACTCATTTAGGATGTCAAGACTTATCAGGATTTCAGTAAAGTGAGTCCAATTCATGGGATTTTAAATTGGACAAGACGTAGATAATCTAACAAACATGGAAGAGGGCCAGAAGAGACTAGAAGAGTAAATTGAGCAAGTAACAGAAAATCATTCCTCGTTTATTCATAACTTGGAGATTCGAGTAAGACAACTTTCCTGTGAATTTTATAAGAGAACTGTGGAAGGCTCTCTAAGAAATATGGAATTATATCAACGATAGCAATATGAAGCTATCACACTTAGAAATGGGGAAGAATAAAAAGAACTAGTGGTAGACCATGTTAGACCTACCCTATAGAAGACCAAGAAATCAAGAGAGAGGATGAAGAAAAGGATGAAACTCTTCATATTATCTACCATATCTAGGTATACCATATGTGAACATCAAAATATCTTAGGCAAATGTGCATGAAAAGAACCTTATCCTTCTGATTAATGATGACCAAATGACATTCAACACAAATGATATATTAAAGAATCCGAAGGAGAGTAGCTCATTAGGATGATTGATGTGTTCTAATCTTTTAAAGAACAAAAGGATACAAAAAATGACAACAAACATCGAGATTGAAGAAGCTATGAAAATCTCTATTTATGAAGCGGAAGAAGTCGAGGAGATGAAGGTGATTAAGGAAGAAAGATAGTGTAATACACTACTACCATAGTGCATATGCCAGAACATCTATAGATTTTCCGAGAATATACCCTATGGGAATATCATCTTAGAGCAATCGCATTCGCTTATTAAAGGATCATACATAACTATTTAAAAAGATCAAAGCTTCCCATTTTATTCATAAATATGAACATACATTATAGCATTATAGTACATAATCCATGCATATATATATATATTACTAACACCATCTAAGAGTTTGCTACTCTTTACAAAACAATTTATATGAAGTGGAATGTTACACCAAAATATCCTATCTAGACTCTTTAGTGTTAGTTGACTGACCTTTAAGCCATTCTTGCTCCATAACACAAGTACTAGACTTCTACTTAATCTGCTTAGGAGTTAGAACTCCATTGAACCTAAAAAACAACATTGCAATTTTGATGAGTTTGCGAACTCAGTGAGTGAACCACGTTAATGTGCTAACCCATGTATAGTCTATTTTTCCAAATATGTCATATAAATGAATAATTCACATCACATCATATACTTCATTGATTTCAACCATTCAATATTTCATCTTAGTTTAATAGACATGTTAATTCAATTAGTCAATATGGTATATCCATTCAATCATTTAATAAATAAAGATGCATATGCAAATGCAGATGTGACCCATTTCTTTTTTACTTTGTTGTGATCAAGCACCTATTTAACTATCCCGTATTCGTTGTGGATACCAGGCACATTTTATATACTATCCCGTACCTATTATAGACACTGGGCTCATTGATAACTAAGCCTATGACTCTTTGTGCACATTTTTGAGCTTTAAGCTCTTTTTCACTTGGGTCACTCTGGTCACAACTCCTTTATCCATTCATGTATTTCAATGTAAAGAGATGCAAAAATTCACATATGATGCATTCATTATTTCACATTCGATATATTCTAGTCGTATATCATATTCTTTATATCTAAGTACGACATTCAACATTCAGTTGAGAACACATATTTCCATATTCACATACATTTACAAAACACTTCCAATGCATTCCTAAATATCATTCTGCTCGAACAATTGATGGTTTGAAATTATCACAATCACATGAGTAACAATTAAATAACTAATTTTTAAACAAAGCAACTAGATTATATAGAGAGAAAATCTAGGTTGATTCACATTATGTTGTAGAATAACTATTGCCTTGACAATCTGGCAATGTCTAGATACGGTCGATCAATTTGTGCTTCTATATCATGCAATACACACATATAATTTACATTACTAGCTTGTTTAATCAAATGAATACCTAATCATACACATATATATGTGTTATGTTTAATGCATGTTCAATTGAACATCCAGAGTATGTAACCTTATTCACAAACCTGGCTCATTCATTCGTCATATCTTGTACATAACTTATTGACGATTAGATCAATGCCTTAAGACATCTCATTTGCATTCATAAGAAAACCTTCATTTCTTTAACAATTCATACTTCCCAAATTCATATACATTGATATCAAACAATCCATTCCTTAATTCTAACATCAATTATCAAATTAAACTTGTCAACCCTTATTAAATCAATCAAATAGCCATCTAGGTTTATTTCAAACCTTAATCAAATCCAAATACACCAAGGTAAAGTAACTTATCCTTAGTTGGTTTAACAATCACACAAAATAGAGTTTTTCACTTCCCAAGAATTTCCCACGATCGTGGAAAGACAAAACATAAACTTTTCTTCTCCAGGCATTTCCTACTGTCGTGGAATTGGTGAATAGACAGTTCACCATCTCTTTCCTTCAATCTTTTCGAAAATTTAACACCATTATACTAATCTATTGATCATACCTCAATTATACCTAAATTATACTTCATTTCCTCATCAAGTTGATCACCAATTCCAACTCAATATCATTCAATTTATAACTCATAAATCATAGTCTTTCACGCATCATAATCAAAACAGAACTATCATTCACCTTCATACATATAACCCTAACTTATCAATTTCTGGAACACTCCTAATATACCATTTTTTTTGCATAGTTATATGATCATTTGCACTTCAAATCTCACCCTAAACCATCTATATAATCCACTATTTTTAAGTATAAAAAACAAAACAGAAACTATACATTCATTCATCAAATTCCATCACAACTTTAACATCAACCCTATATATCACTCATCTCAATTTAATCATCATGAACTTTTCTATTTTAACATGCCATAGAGATCAAAAATCTCTTACTTGATTTGCCTTGATTCCACCTCAATCTTCAAGTTAATCTTCCAACAAGCAAGGATACTCTAAAAATAAGATGGAGATAGAGAAGGGTTTCGACAATAAGATAAAGGCAGCAGAATATTAAAGTATCAAAGTGTAGAATTTTAGCAAAATCTTAAGGTTGTAAGGGTTCTGTGAATCGGTAGTTAGAAGGGAAGAGAGGAAGATAAAATGTAGAAAGAATAAGAGAAGATGGTCTTTGATATGTGAAAATCATGGGTATAATTGTGTGGAAGAGAAAGTGGACACATGTCATGCTAAGTGTTATGCTAAGACCTAACCTTATGTCTTCTACTTCAACTTCCATTTGTCACTCTATAATTAGTTCATTTGTCTCAAAATCACTAGGCCATTTGTCACCCAATTAAACCACCATTTATCACTTATTTAATCAAGCCATGTGTCATAATATTACTAATGTCATGTGTCCCTATTTCTTCGGCATGATCAATCTAATTTCCCATGTATCAAATTTTCTTACCAATTAATATTTTTCCTAGACTAGATGCATTTAACACTTCATCAATCACCTAATTATGACTTAAAAAATTCAAATTCACTAATTGTAGCCCATCAAACTAGAATTCAAGACATGATCAATTCATAATTATGAAATCACAACATAAACATTTAAAATCCTTCATACCCCGAAATAAATCAATTGAGTGCATTAACTATCTTTGCAATGTGTACTAAATCATAATTCATATATGTATATGAATATGATGCATGTAAATGAAATTCACTTCATGTATTCTCATATGATATGACTCATATAACTTCATATAGCAGATAAATTCCTAAGTGTAGGAATGGCTTATTACAATTCTCCCCCTTAAGAAATTTTATCCTCAAAATTCTTACCTAATTGATTAAACAGATGGGGATACTGTTTCCTCATATTGTCCTCAGTCTCCCATATGGATTTTTCTCTTAAATGGCTCCTCCAAAGAACTTTAACCAATGGAATCTCTTTGTTTTTCAACTGTTTAGTCTGATAACCCACTATTTTTATTGGTTCCTCTATAACAGTCAAATTACTTACAATCTTAACCTCCTGTACTGATAATATACACATCGGATCTAATCAATATCTGCTAAGCATACTAATATGAAACACATTATGAATATGGGACATCTTAGCTGGTAATGATAACTTATAGGCCAATTGTCCTATTCTCTAGGTGATCTCATATGAACCAATGTATCTAAAGGTTAATTTACCCTTTTTACCAAATCTCAGCACTCCTCAACCAGGTGTTACTCTAAAAAACACTTTATCTTCCACTTGGTATTCTATGTCCCTACAATGTTGATCTACATAACTCTTATGTCTGTCTTGAGCTACCTTAATCCTATTGCAGATCAATTTCACCTTATTAATGATGTCCTGAATCAACTTTGGGCCTTCAACATTCTTAATCCCTTTTCATTCTAATACAATGGTGACTAACATTTCCTGCCATTTAAGGCTTCATAAGGAGCTATACCGATACTACTGTGATAGTGATTATTGTATGTAAATTCAATAAGAGCTATATACTAATTCCATGCTCCTTAGAACTCCAATACACAAGCTCTAAGCATATCCTCAATAATTCGGATAATCTCTCACTCTTTCCATCTGTCTGAGTGTGAAATGTTCTGTTGAAATTTAACTTTATTCCTAGAGCTATTTGTAAACTACCATAGAATCTAAAGGTAAATATGGGATCCCAATATGATACAATAGACACTAGGACTCCATATAACCTTACCATCTCATTGATGTATCTCCAGGCTAGTTGATATAGTGCTTTGTTCTCCCTCACAGGTAAGAAATAGGTCAACTTTGTCAATCTATCAACAATGACACATATGGCATCATGTTGGCTCAGTGTCCTTGACAAACCTAGAATGAAATCCATCATGATCCTCTCCCATTTCCACTTCGAAATACGTAATGATTGTAATCTTTCAACTGGAGCCTGATGCTTAGCCTTAACCTGCTGGCATGTCAAACATTTAGCAACATACTCAGCTACTTGCTTTTTCATTCCTGGCCACCAAAAATATTGTTTTAGCGTATTATACACCTTGGTAGTACTAGAATGCATAACATAAGTCGCTATATGTGCTTCCTCCAAAATTTCCTTTCTCAAATTAGCTACCTACAGCATACACAATCTCTACTTTAACCATAATGTATTGTCTTTCAACTCAAATCTAGAATTCAGGTCCTGTATCAACCTCTCAGTAAGCTTCACAAACTCTGGATCCTTGTTTTGAGCCTTTCTAATTTTCTCATGCAATACTAGTGTAAGTTTTAATGTAGCAATTAACGCTTCATTCTGCCCCAAATTTAACTCAACCTTTAATGCTTTTAGTTGTACTAGGTGTGTTAACCTCGATATTTGAATCTAATCCACACTACTATTGGATTTCCTAATTAATGCATCAGCTACCACATGAGCTTTACTAGGATGTTATTCAATCGTGCATTCATAATCTTTAAGCAACTCAATCCATCTCCTTTGTCTCATATTTAACTCCTTCTAAGTCAAAAAATATTTTAGAATTTTGTGATCAGTAAATATCTTAAATGTTTCGCTATACAGATAATGTTTCCAAATTTTCAAGGAAAAAACTACTGCAGCAAGTTCTAAATCATGAATTGGATAGTTAAACTCAGGAGACCTTAACTGTCTCAAAGCATAGGCTATCACTTTACCGTACTGCATTAAAACATACCCTAATCTTTAGTATGAGGCATCACTATATACTACATATCCTCCATACCCCGATGGAATAGCTAACACTAGTACCATATTCAACTAATGTTTTATTTCCTTAAAACTCCTTTGACATTCATTAGTCCATTAGAAAGATACATTCTTTTTCAGAAACTCCTTTGACATTCATCAGTCCATTAGAAAGATATGTTCTTTTTCAAAAGCTTTGTCAAAGGGGATGAAATCAAGGAAAACCCCTCGAAAAACCTTCTATAATAACCAGTTAATCCGAGGAAACTAGATATATTTCTTGGGGCTTCCCACTTCATCACTACTTTAGCTTTCTTTGGTTCTACCTGAATGCCTTTTCCAGATACTATATGACCCAAGAATATTACTTGGCCTAGCCAAAATTTACACTTGTTGAACTTGGCATACAATTGCTTCTCCCTCATAATCTATAGAACTAACCTCAAGTGTTCAAAATGTTCCTACCTGCTCTTCGAATACACCAAAATATCATCAATAAATATGATCACAAATTGATCTAGGTAAGGCTGAAAAACCTTGTTCATCTATGCCATAAAAGCTGTCGGAGCATTTGTCAATCTAAAAGACATCACCAAAAACTCAAAATGCCTATATCTAGTTTAGAATGCACTTTTTGATACATCAGTTTCTGCTATCTTCAATGGATAATACCCTGATTTTAGATCCAATTTAGTGGACACCTGAGCTTCTTGTAGTTGATTAAGTAGATCATCTATTCTTGGTAATAGGTACTTATTTTTCACTATCACTCTATTCAACTGTCTATAATCGATACACAATCTCAAAGTTTCATCTTTCTTATTCACAAACAAAATTGGAGCTCCCTAAATCCAATAACTCCTACAATAGAGTCTTGAGTTTTTTAAGTTTTATAGGTGTCATCCTATACGTAGGAATCAATATAGGAGAAGTACATGGAATAAGATCGATAGTAAACTCGGGGGTAGTCCCGGTAATTTAGTGGGAAACATATCCGAGTATTCCCTGACAATAGGAATATCCTGAATTGTCTACTCAATTCAGTATCAATTACGTAGAATAAGTAAGTCTCATATCCCCCTTGAATCAATCTAAGAGAATTAATGAAATTAGCCTGGCTGGCACTGCTTGACTAATACCTCGAAATATTAATCTAAACTAATTAGGAGATTTAATAATTACCTCCTTAGTGTAGTAGTTCATGATAGCCCTATGTTCAGTAAACCAATTTATGCCTAAGATAAGATCTATCTCTTTTAACTGCAATAGTATCAGGTCGGCTGCTAACTTTGCCTAATCAACCCAAATAATACACCTTCTACAAACCTCCCCAATCGCGGTAATACTACTTACTGAATTACTCACCTCTAATTAACATTTCAATATCTCTTTTTAACAATGCAATTTAGATGCCAGATGAGGAGTAATAAAAGAATGTATTAATCCAGGATCTAATAATGCATACGCCTCAAAATTAAAGACATAAAGCACACCTGCTATAACATCTGGGGAGTACTGAGCCTCTTATCTGGTGATGGCATAGATCCTAGAATAGGGATACAACTGGTTACTCCACATTTCAGTCCTAGCACTAGAACCTGCAGAACTAACTTTGCCCTATATTTCAATATCTCTTTTTCACAATGCAATTTAGATGCCTAATGGGGAGTAATATAATAAAGTATTGATCTAGGATCTAATAATGAATATGCCTCAAAATTAAAGACATAGAAAACACATACTACAACATCTAGGGAGTACTGAGCCTCTTATTTGGTGATGACATAGATCCTAGCCTGATACTGCAGCTAGTTACTTAACATGTCAGTCTTAGCACTAGAACTCTGCCTCTCTGTCTTACTTCACTCATTCTGGTTTGCTGAATAGTTGCTTTGATCATTGATCCTCCTCTTACTCTAGACTTAGCTTCTACAACGGTAGGATAATATCTGATTTAAAGCTCAAAAGAACCACAATACAGACAGGCTCCCAATATCTTCCAGCATATACCCCCATGATCCCTACTATGATCGTGAAGGTCTACTTTTGCATTTATCGAACCTTCTGCTAGAATTAGCTTGAGACTCACCTTGTGTTTTCAGCCTAAACTCCTACCTATACTCTCCTTACTCATCTTTTAACAGTTTTTGAATTATGATTGAAGCAGCTCTCAGCTCAATGAAACTGCTCAAATTAGTAATTGCTAGCCTTGTTTGAATCTCCATATTCAACCTATCTTCAAATCACCTACATTTGTCCTCCACAGTTGGAATCAAGGTAGTAGCATACCCCATAACTCATTAAACCACACTTCATACTCAACTACAATGAGACTTCCCTACATCAGATCTAAGAACTCCTTCATGTTTTTGTCTAAGTAAATCTTTTGCATGTAATTCTCCTTAAAGACCCTTAAAAAATCTTCCTACGTCAATCTATAACGTCAGACTGAGCTATTAGGAACAGTTTTCCACCAGTGGTAGGTCGGACCTTGAAGTAGCGAGACTGCATAATCGTACCTCTCGTAAGACTCACAGTCTATCTAGTCAAATAACCTTATTGTCCTCTCTAACCAATCTTTTGACTCAATAGGGTCTGTACTTCCATAAAAGTCTAAAGCACCCTATTTCCTGAGTTTGTCATACCTCCTTTATCTCCTCTTAGGTATTCTTTGAGGCATTAGCTTAGACTGGGGCATAGGAGACTCTCTGTGGCTCTTATTGACTTGAGGTTAGCTAACTCGAAGACTCGGTCTCCTACAACGAATGACCTATAACAACCAACAATCATGATCACTATATGAGTTTCTTGCTAAATGTCTTGCTAAACTTCTCCTATATGTCTTTAAGGATGTCAAACTATGTTCTAATACCAAAATTATAACACGCCACTACTATAGCACATATGCCCGAATATCCATAGATTTTCTAAGAATATACCCTATGGGAATGGCATGTTAGAGCAACGACATTCAATTATTAAGGCATTATGCATAAGTATTTAAGAAGATTAAAGCTTCCTATTTTATTCATAAACATGAACATACATTGTAACATTATAGTATATAACCCATAAATATACATTACGAACAACATCTAAAATTTTGCTATTCTTTACAAGATGTTTTACATAAAGGGGAACGTTACACCAAAATATCCTATTTAGACTCTTTAGTGTTAGCTGACCGATTTTTGAGCCATTCTTGCTCCAAAGCATAAAGTGCTTAGTAGTTAGAACTTCCTTGAACCTGAAAAATAACATTGCAATTTTGATGAGTTTACGAACTCAATGAGTGAACCATCATTAATATGCTCACTTATATCATCACTCATTAACACGTATATAGTCTATTTTTTTCCAAATATATCATATAAATGAATAATTCACATCACATCACATACTTCATTGATTTCAACCATTCAATATTTCATCTTAGTTCAATGAGCATGTTAATTCAATTAATCAATGCGGTATATCCATTCAGTCATTTAATAAATAAAGATGCAAATGTAGATGCACATGTGACCTACTTCATTTTTACTTTATTGTGAATGAGCGCATATTAACAGCCTCGTATCCGTTGTAGATTCTGGGAACATTTTATATACTGTTCCATACCCATTATGGATACTGAGCTTACTGATAACTGAGCCTGCGACTCTTTGTGCACATTTTTAAGCTTTAAGCTCTTTTTCACTTAAGTCACTCCAGTCATAATTCCTTTATCTATTCATGCATTTTAATGTCATGAGATGCAACAATTCATGTATGATGCATTCATTATTTCTCATTCGATATATTCTAGTCATATATTACATTCTTCGTATCTAAATCTGACATTCAACATTTAGTTGAGAACACATATTTCTATATTCACATACATTTACAAAGCACTTCCAATACATTCCCGAATGTCATTCTCCTCAAATAATTGATGGTCTGGAATTATCATAATCATATGAGTAGTAATTTAATAATTTAATTTTGAACAAAGCAACTATATTATAGTGAGAGAACATCTAGGTTAACTTACAGTATGCTTCAGAATAGCTATTGCCTTAATGATCTGATAATGTCTAGATGCAGTCGGTTAATTTATGCTTCTATATCATGCAGTACACAAATATGTATATATTATTAACTTGTTTAATCAAATGAATACCTAATCATACACAAGTATATGTGTTATGCTTAATACATATTCAATCGAATATCATGAGTATTTAACCTTATTCACAAATCTTGCTCATTCATTCGTCATCTCTTGTATATAACTTATTGACGATTAGATCAATGCGTTAAGACATCTCGATTACTTTAAATTCATTCAATCATACATTTATCTATCCCTTCCTAACATTCCATACTCACACAACTTTCCAAATTCTCATTCAATCATTCCTAATTCATGATTTATATCCCTTGCATCACATTTGCATTCATAAGAACACTTTCATTTCTTTAACAACTCATACTTCCCAAATTCATAGACATTGATATCAAATAATCCATTCCTTAATTCTAATATGAATTATCAATTTAAACTTATCAAACCCTTAATCAATCAATCAATCAATCAAATAACCATCTAGGTTTAATTCAAACCTTAATCAAATCCAAATACACTAAAGTAAAGTAACTTATCTGTAGTTGGTTCAACAATTACACAAAAAAGAGTATTTCACTTCCCAAGTATTTCCCACGATTGTGGGTACCTTTCTATGATCGTGGAAAGACAAAATATAAACTTTTCTTGTATAAGGCATTTCCCATGATCGTGATAAAGAGCTCATATTGCTTCCCGGTCGTGGAATGGGTAAATAGACGGTTGCTTGAGCCCAAGTTTATTATCTAAATTGCAATACTTTCATGGCCTTTACTATACTTTTTGACTCCTAATTCTGAATTTTGTGCTTAAATTAATCCTTGAGTGTGCACTTTTATTTTATTCCGTTTGATAGTAAAAATTGTCACAATTGGTATTAATTGCATTCTTAAGTTTTCTAAGAACAATTGATACTACAAATTGCTATTTTTGATTGTAAGATCCTCAAGGAGAAAGGAGACAACATGTGAATTGAAGTCAACAGGAGATAATTGCCTTTGGGAAAAGTTTGCCGCGGTGAGGCCATCTGTCATCGCGGCGAAGAAGGAAGAATCAGGCGAAACTTTTTGGAAAAGTTCGCTGCAGAGAAGGATCTAGAAAACACGCAACGTCACGGCTAGCTTGCCTGTCGTCACGGCGAAACGTCAAAAACCCGAACCATTTTCAAAAATTTCACATACTATATAACCCAACCCAGCAACTTGTTTTAAGAAGAAACCTACTTTTGGATAAGTTGGAGAGAGAGCCGACATATATATACATGAATATTCCATCAGCTAGGGAGAAGAGAAGAGACGCGACACACTTCACGGCCTTAACACCCACGGTTCCCTTCGAGGTTCCCGGGGGGAGACTTGTATCATATCTTTTCTCTTCGATTTTTCACCGCCAACATCCACCATGGTTAGCTCGGGTTCATTCCTAGTTGTGAGGTTTCCATTTGCAATGTGTGGCTAGGCGTTTTCCTTCCTCTTGAAGATCTAGCGATGGCTTGAGTTCGATGGGCTTCAAAGGGGAGTTATTTTACATTGTCAAGTTTAAGTGCATAGTTGTAAACTTCTGAGTTAGGGTTTATGGTAGTGTAGTTAGATTAACTTGATTAGAGTTTAATCAAGTGTTGAACAATGCTTGTGTTATGGATTTGCTTATGTAGAACTTTGATGCTTAATAT
>JAOQMP010000002.1:34140319-34156306 GCA_027563575.1 Erythroxylum pedicellare
TTTGCCTACTTGGAGGACTAGTATAATCTATAGTTTTGAGCTGAATTGTTAGCCTAATGAATAAGTGGCAATCTAGTCTTTATGGCGTGCTTAGTAGTATATGAATCATGCTTGAATTGGAATGAAATGAATATAATAGTTTTTGGTTTGATTTTTGATGCATGAAAGATTAGGATTTGTGAGCTATCAATTGAATAATTTTGAACTTTAATTGGAGATGTTATTGATGAGGAATTGGATTATGATTCAGGCCTAATAGATTTATAATTGATGAAGTATAAAGAGGTTGTTTTAACTTTGGTATAAAATGTAAAAACATATAGAAAAGTGAAAAAGGAATTGCTGGAATATGTTAGCTGTAGTGTTTTCACCGAACATACATCAGTATTTTGGCCATAACTTGATTTGTAGACATCAAAATGGGATGATTTTAAGTTCATATTAAACTAGAGACATATAAATATGTATTTTATGAAGAAATTGAATTTTAACTCTATTTCTAAGAGTTTCAAAATTTAACTTGAAGTTGAGTTTTAGATTCTGTCACTGTTTAAGTAACTTGCAGAATACTGAACCAAATTGTATGAATTTTAGTTCATTCGAAACTAAAGACATATACGAAAATTTTTATACGAATGTATTGCCTAAATACTTCATTTTACTTGTTAAACTGACCATGAATAATTGACCCAAATTTTGTTTTGAGAAAAGCTAGAATGAAGCTTAAATAAGAGGTAGTGCACGAACGTGCACAAGCATGATCATGGTAGAGAGGAAGCATCAAGAAGTGAATAATCGTGCACATGCACAATCATGATAGTGAAGGTGCATAGTTGTTTTGAAGTATGAATGATCATGAGATGTGAATAAAGGAAATGTAACCGAGATAGTCATTGAGCATGATGTATGTATATATGTACCCAAATGAATAAGAATTTGATTGATTGACTTCGTAATTTGAATTATGTATGAATTGTATGATTTTAGACGCTCAAATCGGACGACATTCAGACATTACCGGACCATCTAGGTAATAGCATAAATTGGAGTGTACTATGAGTCAACCTAGATGACCTTCCTAGGATTGATTTATTTTGTTTAACTTCCAATTATTGAACTGATTGTGATTTGTTTGTGAATTTCATACTTTATGGTTCGAGGAGTTTGATATTCGAGAATGTGTTAGCAGTGTTCTATTTTCATCTAAAATTTGAATGATATTTATTTGCAACTGAATCCTGAATGATTTTAGAATACTCAATGAAAGTTGAATGCCGGACTGAGGTCCGATGACTATAAGATTCTACCTGTGCATCGTAAATGAAGGATATTCATGACATATTCTATTATTTGATGCATTTCATAAAATGCATTTTCAGATAAAGGCATGGAGAGCAAGGTAGCCAATCTGAAAGAGCTTTAAGCTGAGAATTCTATACATAGAGCTTTGCTCCGTGATTTCTATATCTGATTGGGCTTAATGGGCTAATATCTATACCTGTATCTGAAAGGTGCTCGATCACAACAAATAATAATGAATCTAGAGACTCATTTTCATCTGCATTTGTATATTTATGATTATGAAATATATGATTATGAAATCTTTTTTGAAATTGTGATGATAATGTGATATGCCATAATAATGTGATTGATTGGGTTATACATGTTCTGAAAGAATGTATGCGAAATGTGTGATATTTGTGTATTTGGTCTGAGAGAGATCATTAATGATGGTTCACTCATTAAGTTCGCAAAACTCATCAAAAATTGCAACGTGACTTTTTTGGTACGAGACAGGAGACCTAGTTCCTAACATTTTTTAGAGGAACATTTTGGATTAAGTTATGGCTCAAAGGTCTATCAGCTGACATTAGAGGAGTTATAAATTGTATTTTATAGTTTCTTTGACATATAGAACTTTTGTATAAAGGATTGTAAGTATTTGTTTCAATGACTACAAATGTAAACTTTTATTAATGAATGAAATGAAGTGATGAGGCTTTAAGTATTGTATATCCTTTATGATGCCATTTAAGAGTTTATGTTTTCTCTAACATACCATTATCATAGGATATGTACTTAAATGTCCTCTAGATGTTCGGGTATATACTCTATAGTAGTAGGATGTTACAATTTTGTTATCATAACACAGTTTGACATCCATAGGGACATATAACAGTATTGAGACATGATAAATAGTGAGAGACTGTATTAGTGATCACAACTATTTTTTTAATAGGTCATCTGCTATAGGAGATCAAGTTAGAGAGTCAGTTGACATGGAGTTTGTAGGAGCCAATAGAGAGTCTCCTGTACCTGAGTTTGCACAAATACCTCCGAGAATCCCAAAGAGGAGGGAAAGGAGATATAATAAGCTTCGAAAGTAGGGGCTGTAGAGTTCTACGAAAGTACAAACCCTGCTGAGGCAGAAAGTTGGCTTGAGAGAACTAAAAGAGTGTTTGATCAGATAGATTGTGAGTCATATGAGAGATTTGATTATGTAGTCTCACTTCTGCAAGGTCAAGCATGTTAGTGGTGGAAGACTGTACAAGGCAGTGCCACCAGACCTTGTAGTTTGACTTGGGAAGGTTTTCTGAAGGTGTTTAAAGAGAATTACATGCCAAAGATTTATCTGGATAGAAAGAGGAAAGAATTTCTGGATCTGAAATAAGGAAGTCTCTCAATAGCAGAGTTTGAAATAAAATTTAATGAATTAATAAGGTATGCAATTGCATTAATCCCAACTGAGGAGGACAAGTGTAGGAGATTTGAAGATGGGTTAAATATGGAGATCAAAACAAGGCTGGCTATTTCTAATTTGGGTAGTTTTACAGAACTCTGAGCGGACTCGATCAGAATTGAACAGTTGTTAAAGGATAGTTAGTGAGAGTATACACAGGAGTCTAGAGTGAAAAGACAGAATAAATCTCAGACTGATTCTAGTAGAAGCTTTAGTAAATGTCAGAACAAATCGTCTCAATTTTAGGCTAGATCGAGACAAGCTGGGTTTCGACCAAGAGGTGAATTTGTTCAAATTGGTAAAGGTAGAGGACAAGTGCCCTCTAAGCAATCACAGCAGATGCCTAATTGTGAGCACTGTGGTAAGAAGCATGGTGGTGAGTGTTGGAGGTTATTGGGAGCTTGTTTTCGATGTGGCTGTGTTGAGTATCAGATTAGAGATTATCCCGAGACTTTGGGACCATAGTCTAGAATGAGAAGAGGAACATTTACTAAGGCAACAGTCTAGCATAATAGAGCTATCGAATCAGTATAGAGGGGCAGAGGTAGAGGTAGGAAGAGATTGTCCCCAGACTTTGGGACCACAATCTGGAATAAGAAGAGGAACGGTTACTAAGACAATGCTTTAGCATAGTAGAGCTATTGGATTAGTATAGAGGGGAAGAGGTAGATGTAGGATACAATCAGCAGAGCCTTATGGCAAGACTGAGGTGTGAAGTAACCAACCACAGTTTCATACTAGGGTCTATACCATTACTAGATAGGAGGCATAGAACTCCCGAGATGTGGTAGCAGATGTGTTGAATGTTTTTAATTTTGAAGCATTTGCATTGGAAGATCCTAGATCTACACAGTCATTTATCATATTGCATTTGGCATCTAGATTGCATTGTGAGAAAGAGATACTAAAATGTGGTTTGGTAGTGAGTACTCTGGTAGGTATTACTACAGTGATTGGGGAGATATGTAAGGAGTGTATCACACGAATCGATTAGGTAGAGTTAGAGGTTGACCTGATAATACTACAGTTGAAGGAGATATATATTATTTTAGGCATGGATTGACTCACTGCTCATAGGGTCATGATGAACTACTACACTAAGGAGGTGATCATTGAATCCCTTAGATAGTCGAGAGTAGGGTTTCGAAGTATTAGTCAAGCAGTGCCAATCAGGTTGATTTCTTCGATGAATGCCTTGAAGTTGATCCTAAGTGGATGTGAGGCTTATTTAGCTTACGTGACTGACACTTATACTGACAAACAGTTCAGGATATTCCAGTTATTAGGGAATTTTCGGACGTGTTTCCCATTGAGTTACTGGGTTACCCCCAAAAAGAGAAATGTAGTTCACAATTGACCTTGTTCCAGATATCGCTCTTATATTGATTCCTCCTTATAGGATGGCACCTGTGGAACAAAAGGAGCTCAAAGCCCAATTGTAAGATTTATTGGATAAGGGTTTCATTAGACCCAGTGTGTTACCTTAAGGAGCTTCAATGTTGTTTGTGAAGAAGAATAATGGAACATTAAGGCTATATATTAACTACAGGAAATTGAATTGGGTGATAGTGAAGAATAAGAATCCTCTATTGAGGATAGATGACTTACTTGATTAATTACAAGGAGCTTAGGTGTTTACAAAGTTATAATTAGATCAGGGTACTATCAGTTGAGGATACAAGAGGCTAATATCGAAGAGTGCATTTAGAAAGAGATATGGGCACTTTAAGTTTTTTTTATGTCATTTGGGTTAACTAATGCCCTAACAACTTTTATGGCCTTGATGAATAAGTTATTTCAACATTATTTAGATCATTTTGTGATTGTGCTTATTGATGACATTTTAGTGTATTCGAAGTGTGAAGAAGATCATTCTGAACATTTGAGATTGGTTTTACAAATAATGAGGGAGAACAGTTATATGTCAAGTTCATTAAGAGTGAATTTTGGCTTAATTAGGTAGTATTCTTTGTCATATTGGATCTAGCAAGGCATACAGGTAGACCCAAAGAAAATAGAAGTAATATTGAAGTTGGAAGCTTTGAAAAATATGACTGAGATTCAGAGTTTCCTTAGATGAGCTGGTTATAACAAAAGGTTCAAAGGGTTTTCATTAATATAAGCCTATTTGACAAAACTTCTGAGGAAGAATGTACCTTTCAAATGGAATGGTGATTGTCAGAGAAGCTTTAAGGAGCTAAAGCATCGGTTAACTACAACACCAGTATTAGCTATTCCATTTGGATCTGGAGGATATATTGTATATAGTGATGCTTCACACCAGGGTTTAGGATGTGTACTGATGCAATATGGCAAGCTAATAGCATATGTATCGAGACAGTTGAGGTCTCACGAGTTTAATTACCCAATACATGATTTAAAACTTACTATTGTAGTATTTACTTTGAAGATTTCGAGAAACTACCTATAGGGTGAAACTTTTAAGGTATTTACTGATCATAAAGTTTAAAATATTTGTTGAGTCAGAAGGAGTTGAATATGAGACAGAGGAGATAGATAGAATTATTGAAAGAATGTGATTATACAATTGAGTATCATCCTGGCAAAGCTAATGTGGTAGTTGGTGCACTAAGCAGGAAGTCCAATAGTAGTATGGTTTAAGTACAGTTATCGAGGTTACAGAGCTTAGCTCAATTGAGAGCACTGAATGTTGAATTGAATTTAGGGAAGAATGAAATATTGATAGCTACATTGAAGTTAAAACCTGTATTGTATGAAAGAATTAGAAAGGCTCAAAACAGAGATCCAGAATTGGTGAAGTTAATTGAGAAGTTGAAAGAGAATATGGATTCTGAATTTGAATTGAGAGATGATACATTGTGGTTAAATCAGAGATTATGTTTGCCCAATGTTGATGATTTGAGGAAAGAGATTTTGGAGGAAACACATGTAGTAGCCTATGCTATGCATCTTGGTACGATTAAGATGTATAACATGCTGAAACAACATTTTTGGCGGCCAGGGATTAAAAAGCAAGTGGCTGAATATGTGACTAAGTGTTTGACTTGTCAACAAATAAAAGCTGAGCATCAGGCTCTAGTCGGTGTGTTACAGTACTTGCCTATTCCCAAGTGGAAATGGGAGAGAATCACAATGGATTTTATTATGGGTTTATTGAGGACTTCGAGGTAACACGATGCCATTTGGGTCATTATTGATAGATTGACCAAGTCAGCTCATTTCTTACCAGTGAGAGAGAATAACTCACTAGATCAATTAGCTCAGAGATATGTGAATGAGATAGTGAGTTCACATGGAGTTTTAGTGTTTATTGTATCAGACAGGGATCTTAGATTTACCTCAAAATTTTGGGGTAATCTGCAGATAGCATTGGGTACGAAGTTAAACTTCAATACTGCATTTCATCCACAGATAGATGGACAGAGTGAGAGAATGATTAAAATTGTTAAGGCTATGCTAAGGGCTTGTGTATTGGAGTTTCAAGGAGCATGGGATTAGTATGTGGCTCTGATTAAATTTGCTTATAACAATCAATATCATAGTAGCATTGGTATGGCACTGTATGAGGCATTATATAGGAGGAAGTGTCGATCACCTTTATGTTAGCATGAAGAGAGTCTAAGAATTGTTGAAGGCCAAGAATTGATTCAGGATATTGTGAATAATGTGAAATTGATCTGAAGTAGAATTAAAGTGGCATAAGATAGATAAAAGAGTTATACGGATCAATATAGGAGGGACATAGAATATCCAGTTGGAGATAAAATATTTCTGAGAGTATCGCTTTGGCGAGGAGTGCTAAGGTTTGGTAAAAAGGGCAAGTTAAGTCCTAGATACATTAATCCTTATGAGATCATTGAGAGAGTTGGACCATTGACTTATAAGTTAGCCTTACCAGATGAGATGTCTCAGATTCACAATGTGTTCCACGTCAGTATGCTTAAGAAATATCGATCTGATCCTACTCATGTGTTACCAGTTTAGGAAGTTGAAATTACAAGTAATTTGAGTTATGTTGAAGAACTGATAAAGATAATTGGCTATTAGAATAAAAAACTAATGAACCAAGTGATTCCATTAGTGAAAGTCTTTTGGAAGAATCATTCGAGTGAGGAAGCCACGTCGAAAACAGAGGAGCACATCAGAAATTAGTACCCCTACCTATTTGACCATTTGGGTAAGATTTTCGAGAATGAAATTTCTTAAGGGGGAGAATTGTAATATCCTGTTTTCCAGTATATACTTAAGGTTTAACCCTAGATTAAGTATTATATATGTGTGTAGAATGTTAGCATTAATACATGAATTGATATTTGTACACATCACAAGTTAGCATATGCACTCAATTGACATACCCCGGGGTATGGAAAAAGTTAAGTGAACATGATGTGAAATGTGTTTTTGTTATCTTGGATTTTGGTATGATTGGATTTCAATTAGAAAATTGGAATTAAATGTTATGTATTAGGAAATTGATGGATTAAATGTACATTTGGACTAGGACAAATGCCAAGTGCTAGGATAAATTGATAGATGAAAAAATGGTGATTAAGTCTAAAATTGAGTGACATTTGGCACAATTAAATTTGTGACAAATGGACTAGTAATTAATTGAAAATGGACCAATTATAATGAGAAATGTGGACTGATTAAAGGGTGAAAAATGGAAGCATAATGAATGGATTAGTGGCAGCATAATTGTTGAACAAATGGCTAGCATGCCTTAAGACATATGTCTTTGTAAGTTATTGACACCTAGCATATTGATGAAGCAAATTCCAGCAGCAACATTTATGTTTATTTCCTCACCTTGCTCTAACAAAATTGCTTCAAACTTTTCTCTATATTCTTGTTTTTATTCTAGATAAATTGATACACAAAATTCACACCTTAACCTTTCACAAAACAGCCAAAAAACTAGTTGTTTATTGTCTTATGTTTTTACTGAAACTAGCTCATCTTCACCTTGAGTTTGTAATAAATTTTTCCTACTTGGAGGACTAGTATAATCTGTATTTTTGAGCTGAATTGTTGGCCTAATATGTAAGTGGCGATCTGATCTTTATGGCATGCTTTGTAGTATGTGAATCATGCTTGAATTGGAATGAAATGAATGTAATAGTTTCTGGTTTGATTTTTGATGCACCAAAGACTAGGATTTGTGAGCTATCAGTTCAATAATTTTGAACTGAAATTGGAGATGTTATTAATGCAAAATTGGAGTGTGATTCAGGCCTAATATAGTTATAATTGATGAACTATAAAGAGGTTGTTTTAACTTTGGTATAAAGTGTAAAAAGGTCTAGAAAAGTGAAAGAAGAATTGTTGGAATATGTTAGTTGTGGTGTTTTCACTAAATATGAATCAGTATTTTGGATATAACTTGATATGTAGACATCTAAATGGGATTGTTTAAAGTTTATATTAAACTAGAGACATATGTATATGTTTTTCATGAAGGAATTGAAATTTAAATCTATCTCTAAGAGTTTCAAAATTTGGCTTGAAGTTGAGTTTTGGATTTTAACACTTTTTGAGAATAGTCTATAGTATTTTGAGTATAAATTGAAGAATACCGAACCAAATTGTATGACTTTGAGTTTATTAGAAACTTAATACATATGGAAACATTTGTTTAGAAGAATATATTGCCTAAATACTTCATTTTTCTTATCAACATGGCCATGAAAAATTAACCCAAATTTTTATTTTGAGAAAAGTTGAAATGAAGGTTAAATAAGAGGTAGTGCATGATCATGCACAAGCACTATCATGACAGAAAGGGGACATTAGGTGGTTGCACGATCATACATAAACATGATCATTACAGAGAGGAAGCATCAGGAAGTGCACAATCGTGACAGTTAAAGTGCACAACTGTTTGACAGCTTTTGACACCCTTCACTCTTTTAACCATAACTTCTTCTTCGGACCTTCGATTGAGAAATTTGAACCACAAGCTCCTATCATATTGCCTTCCTCTCTTCCAAAATTTATTGTCATTTGAATTCAATAGGAAAGGATTAATAAATGATTGGTTGATGATTTTATAATAATCAAATGTATTGAGCTATGAACCTTATTGCATGATTGAGCGATGAACTTAGAATAAATTTGTATTATTGAGGTGTAAACCTAAGTTCATATTAGACATATATGAGTTTTGAAGCATGAATGATCATGAGATGTGAATAAAGGAAAAATATCGAGGATAGTCATTGAGCATAAAATGACATGAAATATGTATATATGTGCACAAATGAATAAGTATTTGATTAATCGACTATGTAATGTGAATTATGTGTGAATTGTATGATTTTAGATGCTCAAGTCGGACGACCTTTAGACATTGCCGGACCATCCAGGCAATAGCATAAATTCGAGCATATTATGAGTCAACCTAGATGATCTTCCTAAGATTGATTTATTTTGTTTAACTTCCAATTATTAAACTATTTGTGAATTGCGTACTTTAATGGTTTGAAGAGTTTGATATTCGGGAATTTATTGGAAGTATTCTATTTACATTTGAAATTTGAATGATATCTATTTGCAACTAAATTCTGAATGATTTTAGAATACTCAACGAAAGTTGAATGTTAGACTAAGGTCCAATGAATATAAGATTTTGTCTGTGCATCATAAGTGAATTATATTCATGGCATATTCTGTTATTTGATGCATTTCATAAAATACATGTTCAGATAAAGGTGTTGTGATCAAAGTACCTAGTCTGAAAGAGTCTTAATATTAGAATTCTGCATGTAGAGCTTTGCTCCATGATTTTTGTATCTGACTGAGCCCAATGGGCTAGTATCTGTATCCAATGCTCTAGTATCTATATCCAATGCTTATCCACGTTTGGCCTTTACAAGTTTAGTTTCATTTTCTTGTTTGTTTCTTTTAAGAATATTTTTTTTCCTCTGTTTGGTTGCTTAGACAAGTCTCTCTCATCTAGCGACCTCTGGACTGCGGCGAGAATACATCCAAAATAGTATGAGGGTTTGAAATTTTCGAGATAACAACAACTCACCGGGAGTTAACAGTTGTTTTGTCTTGAACAATTAAAGGAATAGGAGCAATTAAGCATTTTCATTTTGGCATTAGTGCAAGTAAGATATCATTCATCTCCCTACTTTACTCTCTCAAGTGCCCCATTACTTCATTTGCTTTCTCTTTGTATCCCTCTTGTGCTTTCTGGGGCAAGTCTTGACTTTTTCTTATATAAGTTTTATGTTTTGAGGTTTAGGGAGGTCACGATTCTCTGGGCCTGTTATTTGTATTTATGTTGTGAATAGTTGCTATGGTTTATCCTGATCGTAGTAAGTTTCTTGCATTGATTTATGCATAGTTGTGGGAGGTTCTGAGTGTTAGAGGTGTTTAGCAACAACATGCTTTTCAACTAGTATCTTTCGTTTTGAGTTACTTACTAAAGCTCTCCATTTTGTGTGTCATAAGAAATGAGGTTTTCTAGGTAGGAGGTGTCACTGGTTTTATTTAGTTGGTATTTCTTATAGAGTGTGAAACTTTTTCTCTACATACATGTTCTTCCATTGGCTTCGGTTGTGCTTTTCAATTCTTTTGATATGCAATTTGGGATTAGGAGGTCTTGCTTCTTCTTCCTGTATATATTGGGTCTGTTTAATCAAAGTCCCCCTACTCTAACGTAATTTCATCTCTACTTGTAAGTTAGATGCATTTGTTAGTTGGGAGTTGCAATTTTAAGTTATACAGTTAGCAACAACAATTGTATTACTTCTTGAAGGCTCGAATTGCGTAGCACGTAATGTCGTGAAGTTTGGAGTTCTTTATTATAGTTGTAGATGGTGAGAGAGAGGGAGACAGAGAGAAAGGGTTTTTTGAAAATTGTTTTGTCATTTAACAAGGCATTTATTAACACTCTACTAAAATAGCTTTTTGTACTTTGGATACTTGCGAATTCGGCAATTGGAATATCACCATCTGAGTTGTAGCTTAGGTCAGTCCTTTTCCTGCATGTAATGACGGATGGAGATTGTTGATAGGAAACAATCTTCTCCCATCAATCTTTTCCTATTTTTTCCCATTATTAACACGCACCCTTGTCATACACGACCTCCCTTATTAGTCAAGGTTTTTATTTGCTCTGGGTATAAAGTGTTTCATGGGAAATCTTTCTATCTGTAGAATATCCAGAGACTTTCTTGTCAACCATTTAAGTATTTTCCTTGTGAGCTCTTCCATTGTGACAAGAACTTGTGTGTTTATACAGGACTGAGGATCCCTTCAGTTGGCAAACTAGTTACTACTTGCCTTTGTTTTATTTTAGTACTATTTTATTATTATTTAATTATTTATTGTCTTTTCATATTTGTATTTGTATTAGTTTTTATTTATTTATTTATTTATTATTATTATTATTATTATTATTATTATTAGCATCTTTGAGTATTATTATTATTATTATTATTTTATTATATGTATATATTTTGTTATTTTTATTATTATTTCTATTTACTGATATTGTTATTATTAGAAGTGTTGCATGCAACATCTTTCCACCTGTAGAATCTCTCCTTACTAGGCCTTGAGACTTTCTCGCCAGCCACTTTAGTATTTTCTTTGTGAGCTCTTCCACTGTTACGAGAATGTGTATATTATTAGACCCTTTCGGTAGGCACAGTAGTCATTACTTAGTTGTTATTGTTATTATTATTAGTATTATTATTATTCATTTTATTTTAATTAATATATATATTGTTATTTTTACTATTAATTCTTTTTAGTGTTGTTGATATTATTATTACCATATTTTTAAGGACTTCTTACGATTAGACCTTCGGAACGAGTGAAAGACATGAGGCAGGAGGGATGCCTTTAAATCGAGTGGCTGGAACCAGTGCAAGCGTGTTGGTGCGTTGAGCATACAGGGATAAAAAAGAAAAGGACGGAATGAGAATAGGCTCTTGGAATATTGGGACCCTAATGGGTAAGTCCTTAGAATCAGTAGAGATTTTATACAAGTATATGATATAAATAGTCTGCATTCAGGAGACTAAGTCAGGAGCTAAAGCAAACGAGATAGGGGGTTTCAAACTTTAGTACTCGGGAAGTACGCGGAAGCAGAATGGGGTAGGTATCCTAGTGGTCAAGGAACTTAAAACTGAGTGGTGGGGATTACAAGGATAAATGATAGGATTATGGTGACAAAAATTGTTTTCAGCAATGTGGTTTTCAATGTTGTATGTGCGTATGCACCTCAAGTGAGTTCAGACATACAACAAAAACGTCTATTCTGGAAGGCTTTGGGTAGGATGCTGCTACAATTCTCTAATACAGAGCAGATCGTCCTAGGAGGTGATTTTAATGGGCATATAGGGGTAGGTACAGAAGGATATACAAAAGCTCATGGGGGCTTCGGATACGGCATTAGAAATGATAATGGGATTGCTTTATTGGACATAGTCGTAGCGTAAGTTAGTTATAACAAATTCCTTATTTAAGAAAAATGAAGCGCACTTGGTAACTTTTCAGAGTAGTATGTCCAAGACTTAGATAGATTATCTCCATGTCAGGAAAAGTGCCAGATTATAGTGCAAAGATTGCAAAGTGCTTCCGGCCGTATGCATATCAACTCAACATAAAATTTTAGTTTTGGATTTAGGAATTAAGGGATGGAGGTCACAGTTTTTTACCAAGCATTGTCGTAAAATTAAGTGGTGGGGGCTAAAAGGGGACAAGGTGGAACATTTTAGGACTTAAGTTTGGTCTAATTCAACATGGTCTGTGAGTGGGAATGCAAATCTGATATGGGAGGGTGTAACCTCCGTAATGCGGGCAACTGCCACAAAACACCTAGGGGTATCCAAAGGGGTACCCAAAAGGTAGGGAGGAGGACGGATGGAGGCGAGGTCTAGGGGAAAATTAAGGCAAAAAAGAGAGCTTTTAGAGATCTCTTAGCAAGTTTAACAGAGGCAAAGCAGGAAATTAATAGAGAAAGGTATAGATTGGCAAAATAGAAGGCAAAGAAAACTATCTCAGTGGCTAAAGGAGAAGCACATGAGACTATGTACAGGGACTTGGATACGTTAAAGAGAACACAAAGGATTTTCAAGCTACCACAAGATAGGGTACGTAGAACGAATGATTTTAACCAAGTTTTCTATATACGTGATAAAGCAGGATAGGTACTCACAGAGGCCCAAGCCATCAAGAGGAGATGGCAGAGATAACTTTTATGGCCTATATAACGAAGAGATAATGAGTAATGTAGAGTTAGGCGAACCCTTCATTTCGGGGCATGTTTTTCAAAGGTCCTCATGGGAAAGGGTCACGAGGGGTGAAATTACAAAGGTTTTAAGAGGGATGGGGAGCGGAAGGGCCGTAGGCCAGACGAGATCCCTATAGAGGTATGGAAGCGGTTAGGAGTTGCCAGTATTGAGTGGTTGGTTCAACTCTTTAATGTGATTCTACAGTCAACCAAAATGCCAGATGAAAGGAGATTGAGTAGGTTGAATTGCTTATATAAGACGAAAGGGGACATCCAACAATGTCATGTCTATAGAGGCATCAAACTATTAAGTCACACCATGAAGCTATGGGAGAAGGTAATTGAAAAGAGAATCTGGAGAGTTGCTTTTGTTCGACCAATCAATTTGGATTTATGCCTGGTAGGTCCATAACAGAAGTAATACATCTACTTCATAGACTCATGGAAATGCTATAGGGAACGAAAACAGGATTCGTATATCGTTTTTGTTGATTTGGAGAAGGTGTATGACAAGGTTCTTAGAGAGCTCTTATGGAGGTGTCTGGAGGCAAAGGGCCTTCCTATGACCTATATTAACATAATTAGGGATATGTATGAAGGAGCATTGACTAGCATAAGGACGATAGAAGGCAACACGAAAGCATTTTCTATTAGTGTTGGACTCCATCGAGGATCTGCATTAATCCCTTTGTTGTTCACATTAATGTTAGATGAACTTACCAAACATATCTAAGGAGAGGTACCTTGGTGTATGTTATTTGCTGACAATATTGTCCTAGTCGAAGAGACCAAGGAGGGTGTCAATTCCAAACTAGAATGTGGAGAGATACGTTCAAATCGAAAGGTTTTAGAACAGGCAGGTCTAAGATGGAATATTTAGAATATAACTTTTTGGGAAACCAGATGGTACGTGAAGTGGTGGTAGTAATTGATACTACATCATACCATAAAGAATGAGTTTTAAATATCTCAGGTCCGTAATTTAGAGTGATGGTAATATCAATGCCAATATAGTACATCGTATTAGATCTGGAGGTGTCAAATGGAAAAGTGCATCAGGGGTTTTATGTGACAAAAAGATTCCTTTAAAACTCAAGAGAAAGTTTTATAAAACATTCGTCCAATCAAGTTATATGGGGCTAAGTGTTGGCCTATCAAACGTAGGCATACAAGACAATTGTTAGTAGCAAAAATAAGTATGCTTCGGTGGATGTGTGACATTAACAAGAGAAATAAGGTCTAAAACTGGGTGGTAAGAGATAGACTACAGGTAGCTAGCTTTGCTGAAAAGTTGAGAGAGACTAGGCTTAGGTGGTTTGGACATGTGCATAGGAGGCCCTCTGATGAAGAATTGGAGGGAAGTGATTAAGGAGGATATACCAAAGTTGGTCCTTAATGAGGTGGTGGCTAGCAACAGAAAAGTTTGGCGTGATCGGATAAGGGTAAAGGATTAACCTTTAAAGTTTGCCAAAATAGCATAGTGGTTATTAGGAGATGTTATTCGTGATACACAGATTATCATGTAGGAAGTCATACCCAACGTCCTCTCTCCCTTCTGTAAGCGTAACGCAACGTTTGGTTCCTGTCCCCATTAGTGGGGACAGAGGACGAGACATCAAAAACCTGTCTCTGGTAACGTTTGGTTACTGTCCCTATTTTTCTGTCCACCGTCCCCGGATAACAGGGACACTTTTTTTGTACCTCCTAAAATCGGAGGCTAGAGACCACTGTCCCTATCTCCGAAACATACCACGCTTCAGTTTTTACGCAACTACCCCGACTCGTTACGTCTCTCGTGGATCGCGAAGCACATTATCTACTTCTCCCTATGATTTCAGTCTCGCACTGTCCCTCTCGCACGTTGTCCTTCTTCCTCGACTCCGGTACGTCTTTCATGGATCGCGAAGCACATCATCTACTTCTCCCCACGATTTTAGTCTCGCACTGTCCCTCTCGCACGCTGCCCTTCTTCCCCGACTCCTTCATCTCTCCAGGGTCAAGTAAGTATTTGATTCTATGCTGAAAAAATATCGGTCTTCCTTGCTTGACCAACACTCTGGTTACATTTTGTGGTTGACCCGAACACCCACTTTTTCCCGAATCCACCAATGCATGCCCACTGGGTTTTTAAATTTATTTCATCTGTCGGGTTTCAAGTTTGTTGGATTTGCTTTCGGGCAGAAGGAGTTTGGTTGGGAGGTTGATTCACTTTTCTGTGTTTTGATGCTGCACGATTGAATGTGGGGATTTGGTTGGGGATTTGTATACTGATCTGTTTTGGGTTTTGTTGTATGCAAAATAGGTGAGAATAATGTTAGTTCCCAGGATCTTATGTAGTTTTAAGTTTCCATAATGTGTATGCATTGTGTCATTGTGCTTGGATAGTTGTTGAAATTGCCTAACCAGAGAAGAAGGAAGTGTTGAAGAGGGTTATATTGATTTGGAAATGCCAACATAAATGCATATAAAAGAGACAAAAAATGATGCATGTTATCATTCCAGTACTTGAACATGTTCTGTTCCAAACTTCTGAGTTATATGCATTCATCCTCTGATTTCCTTTCGAATAATTTAACCTGTTTCTTTGTTTGTGTTTAGGAATCCTTCGTTGTTGTTGATCGGTGAGAGGCTGCATATTTCTCCAAAGAACATCTTCTGTTTCTTTTCACAGGTATTATTATTTTCTGAATTTAATCAACTGCTTTGATCAATAGATCACATGTATTGATTAATTCTTGCATTTTGGGGCTTGAAAGATTTGATGGTAAACTTTGATGATTGAATTGTAATTGTATTAATTTTAGAATTTCAATATGCAAGTTTGTTCATATATTCAACATGAATTGGATAGACAACAATTTTCCTATGATGATTGAACAACTCTCTTTTAATTTGCCTTTCTCTTGCTGATTTGAAGTTGTAAAACTGTAGACATTATACATTGGTTTTACTGAAAACTTAGGTATCTTGTTTGGAATGCCAACTTGAATGTGATATGATCAATACCTGCATATAA
>JAOQMP010000002.1:34201957-34220379 GCA_027563575.1 Erythroxylum pedicellare
TAAAATGGATCCTTGATCTAAAATTCAATTCATCAATAAACATTCATTAGGGGATGTCTTCTCTTAAGTATAAATAAATAGAAACATGTATTCTAAGCATTCTTATTAAACAACAACCTAGATAAAATCGTAGGTTCAATTGAATAATAGCTTTAAAACCCAATAAACCAATGAACAACATAACACATGTATGACATGCATTTAATCAAGATGAGTATCTTTTAGAATTTTCCACTCTAACGTAAGGAAGGTAATCCTAGTTGCTACTTGTGATTAACAAAACTAAACGTCATATTTCATTAATCTAGCCATTAAATGAATCAATTCCTAGTTATGCACTTAGAAATCAATCAGCATGAAACAATAACATTTCCCCCTTTTTACGCTTTTTGATCTCTTTCTTTTTCCCTTCTCTTTAGCATATCACACCTCCCATGTATTCAGGTAGCAAATCTCCAACAATCTGATCAGTCAAGATTATGAAAATCTCAAACAAATTAGATTTGAATTTAAAAACAAATTCTGCAGATAATTTACATCCTTACACGTACCCACGCATAGTTACTGAATTTGCTGCCAATATGGAATTTTCAGGTTTTCTTTGTTTCCTTTGCATCTTTTTGATTTAATATCATCTCTTCAATGTTTAAAATCATCTGAGAACAATTAAGAGACAAATCTATCAATTTTGAATAATAATTTCAACACGTGAGAGAGATTTATATACCAAATAAATACAAAACGAAAACTTAACAGGTTCCATCTTCTCTTAGCATGCCTTTATCTAAGCCTTTCTCACCCCATCTGGGACTACAGGAAAGGCTGGCCTCTTATTCAAGAAAAATCTAATGAAGGCAAAGGACCAAGTAAGAGCTCCAACAAATTTGACAGGTAGAGAGATGAGACCATCTTTAATGACATTATGATAAAGTTTGAGTGCCTCTTTGTTGGGCTATATGTGAAATTTTGTTCTGAAAGCTTCAAACGACGAGATTCATCTACATTTTGCTCAACAATTGCATTTTCTTTGTGCATCTTATGGATGTCCCTTCCTCTAGTTTTTGCGAGGAGTGACTCTCCGGATAGAGTTGGGAAGTCTTCTATTGATATAGAGGATTCTCCCTTCTCTCTAACTAAGTGCAAGGCCTTGCGAAGGCCTTCCATCGAGGTTGAACCCTCAATGACAGAGGTTGAAGTCGCCTGATCAGGAGAAGAAACAAAACCAGGCGTTGGAGAAACTAATTTCCAAAATGGAAAGTTGCCGGGGCATTGTGGTAAAAGCAGGTAGAGAGAAGTCAGGAATAAAAACAGAGTGCAGAACTCAATATCAAAAGTCAGCATCCAGAGTTTTGACAACTAGATGTCAAATAATTGATGGAAAACAGAACTAAGTCTACTGGGTATGCTTTGAATAGGTTTTTTTTCCGCAAAGGATTAAGTCTATGACCTGATATATGCTGGCCTATGCTTTGAATAATCAAAGTCTACAGCTTTGAGGATTTATTATGCTCGCTTTTTAGCATGGGAAGCCTAACGTGTAATTAATGGTCTCATGATTTTTTACTTCAACAATCGGGTGATGACTAGAATGCTTTTCTTTTTCTAAAAGACTGTTATTAAGGGCAATAAACAGGAGCCCAAATTTTTGTTATTTAAAACTTGCATAAACTACTGCAAGTAGGTGGGGGATTAGAGATAATATATCCAAAATTTTAGTTCTTGTGACGAAAGTTTTTAGTTTTTACAAGCCACCTTCTGGCATGCATCTGCATGCATACCACTTTCGAATGCCAAGTGAACTGTGGTTTATGATGGTTCCAATCCCAATACGATTTATATGAAAGGAGGGAGCCAGAAATCTTAACTAGTAAAATTGTGGGAAAGCAAATGGACAGCTGCAGGACCCATCAAGCCATATCAGATTGGTTGAAGTTGGTGCATCATCCTCCACTTTGAGCAAATCGTCCACTGAAAATGGCTTCTCTAAAAAGTTTTGGAGCTCTGAAGACAACCCTTGGGAATCATAACTGTTCTTCACTTTGATGACATGGTTTTGGTTGATTTCAGTAACAGAGTCAGCAGTTGAAGAAAAATTAAGAGTAGAAAGGTTTGCTGAGATAGGAAAACCAGTACTGTAAGAAGTGCATGGTTTAATGCAGTCCTGAAAGTGGAGCTGATTTCCAAGCAGTACTGAGCCATCGCGAAAACTATGTGTTGGTCCCACTGAAAGTGGCCGTTCACAGAAGTTTTGAGCATCTGCAGAAAATTCAAGAAAATCAATGCTGTCCTCCTCCAGTTCACGAATACTTTCATGCTCAATGAGGGAACAAGAGCTAGATGAGAAATCTCCCACAGACGGTTCTGATGACGTTGGTCTCCCCTCCAATCCCTCTGCAGGATTTGATTCTTTTTGGGCACAGGGAAATAGATTACCAATACCATCTTCAGATGATTTCCCAAATTTGGATTGTGTGGTTCCCTGAAATGGATCATTTGCTTGCACCTTCTTCAGTCGCTTCTTCAAGTGGGCATTCCAGAAATTCTTTATTTCATTGTCTGTTCGGCCAGGTAATCTTGCTGCAATTTTTGACCATCTGATAGAAGGAAAAGGACAAAAGAACATATATGTTTGATCAACTCCGAGAATGTTTGTCACATTCTTGTACACGTTTCAGATTAACTGCTAACTGTTCCTTAATGATAGATCAGGACCGCAGTTTGAGAACATTCAAACCGTTTTTAAAATTCAAGTTACAAATAATTTTTCTGACTTACTCTAGAGGTTGCATTCCTGCAATCACTCAAATAATATCAGCAGATTATTAATAATGAATGATATGGCTGCGATTGGACTTGATGATCACTATTTAATTATATTCTATAATCCAATTAATAAACAAAAAAATTCAAAAATTTTTAAATAACAATTTCTGGTACATAAAAATATAAATATAATTATTGAAATCTAAATTTTAATGGATGGAATAGATATTCTTATGTTTTGGTCATCAATTAAATTATTAATGATTTCTATATAAAATTTAGGAGTGAATTTTTATTATTATATGCAAACGTATGACTATATGTTTATACAAGTACCTATTTCCCATGGTCTGCTGTAGCTCAATTATGGTTTCCACCTCTTCACTACTGAAGTTTCCGTGCTTCAAATCAGGCCTCAAGTAATTCACCCAACGAAGTCTACAACTCTTTCCTGTCCTCGATAAACCTACGAAGGGGACACAAAAACAAAGTCGAATTCAATATATTATTCTAAAACGTACTATGAAACACTCGGAGAAACATATAGCGTAGAAGAGAAAACTCTCGAGAAGATCAAACCTCCTTTTCTTGTGTTCAGTTTCTAGGGTGTGATTCTTACCAGCAGCTCTCGGCAAACTATTCCAATTCCAGATGCCATTTCTCGTGATATAGCTTGTCAACTTCTGATCCTCTTCAGCAGTCCAGGTTCCTCTTTTCAAAGGTATCTGGTCTGAATGCGCTGCCCTTAACATCTTCGATTTGAAATAGTATTTCTGTCGAAGTACTTCAGTCTTAATTTTCTGTCAAAACACTGTTGTACCAGTTATTTGTTGTGAAGTCAAGAAGAAAAAGATGACATGTTTTCTGTATGTTCTTTTCCCTCTTATTATATGTTATTTTCCAGAAAAATATAACCCATTTGATATGATTGCCCTTATTAATTAATACAGTCTTTTAAGGCAAGTCCAACCACAACTCTTTCCATAATGTCTAAGAAAGAACAAAATGCCAACTAAAGCTTTGTCATGACCATTTTTGACAACAATGAATGCACACAAGCGAATGTGATGTCAAAATCGAGTGTACTAGTATAATAGCAATTACTGATTATCATTTTTGAACCGTGAAGAAACTGAAAAAAGAAAAACAATGTATGAAGACTTTGTTAGACCTTAGAATATATGGAACATCTCCATTTGCGTTATATACATGTCTGATTAAACATAGATAATAATAATTAAAGATAATATGGTTTCGCATTCAATTTTCAATCCATAGTTTGGTACATAATCTAATGAAATAAATGTAAGTTACTATAAATGGTAGTCTATAATCCTCAAACAATATTCACTTTAACCAGAGGAAAAAGCGATTCTTTTACATGATATTTAAAGAAATGAATGTTACACCTTTACTTTATCACACATGATCATCGTCATATCATGAATTAATTTATATATCAATACATGTATAATTAAAATATAGTTCTTTCACCAAATTTTTACATGTGACATAACTTGATGAAAACAACGCTACAATTATTAATAACTATAGTAAAAATATAAAGTTGACCTTACATTTATAGAAAATTTAAAGAAAAACATTAACTTATTAAACATGACATTGAATAACTTTTATAATACTGATACAGATTTCATAATCTTATGACAACATATTAGTTAAGACATCTAAAATTAAATATAATTTATTCCATAATATTAAGTTGTTTCTTTAATTCATTGCCATGCCTCGAGTTCAAGCTAATTTTATTAGATTCGTGATGGAGCATCACCTAATAGTAGAATTCAACTAAATATATCTCACTATCATCATACTATGGATTAATATGGTGAGTTCACATAGAAGCTAATAGAAATAACTTAACAAACTACATCTCATAAATAATATGCAAAAATCATTCATTCAACTTTACAATATACGCTTCCACACAATAGTGTCATACATCCTTAATCATGACTAATACAAATGTCTTTCTCTAGATTAAAAAAAAAAAAAGTTCAGAGTCCAATTTTATGAAGAACGAGCTTATAATTCGACTTATTGGGCTTGAGTTATAGCTTTACAATCTGACATGGCCTAAACCTCACCTATCATTATACATCTAAAATGATCTTTTCTTAACGTAACAAGATGTCAATTTTTGGTAACCTAATTAATGAAAAACCTAAAATCCCCAACCATCTATTTGTTAGTTTTTAACTTCCTTCAACCACCTCCACCTTTACTCTTCCATCTTTAGATCTAACGTGAGTTTTGATTGACTTTCTTCTTCTTCTTCCACGGGAGATTCAAGGGATTCTTCTATTCCTTCCATTAACTCTACTATTACAATGCCAATGTATACAAACAAAAAAAGTTTCAAGTCATAGAGTAAGGCAAGTTCTTTCTTCTAAAAAATTGTTGAAGATGAGCAGGGCAATATGATAAAAGTGTTTGCTTTCATTTTGGGTTTCATCTTGTGTTTTAATTTTTTGGTAATAAGAGCATTCTCATTGTTTCTTATAAGATTATGATTATATATGCATAATTTCCTTCTTTAGGTTCTCAAGATTGAATGGAGAATTGTTGTGGAGGATTAAACACTTTCTATGTAGATGTTTAGCAATAGAAATAGCAATTCCAACAATATATGATTCAATAATAGTAGCATTGCAAACCATACAGTTTTTATAGAGTTTTTTGGTCCTAACCTAGGTCGATTAGGTTTCAAATCACTAAAGCTTTATCAAGTTTAAGCTCGAGCTTTATGTTTTAGGCCTATTTGAGTTTTATATTAAGCCTAACTTACAAATGTTTTCAAATCAAACTTAGACCATAAATATCTAGACCCAACCCAACTAATTGTCATCCCTACTCCAATAGGTCTCACATCATATTAAAAAGGCAAATAATTACCATAAACCACATCAAACATATAGAGGGCATCACCATTATACTATTTTAATTCTATAGATAGTCTATCATGCATCAATAATGTCTTTAGGACACCTAAATCATACACCCCCATGTAAAACTATGACTATATATCAACATTCACATAATTTCTTCTCAATAAATATGCTTAAGTCCCTTAAATATGACAATTTAAGAAAACCTAAGTCCATCATAACCTTTACATAGGCTTTTGAAATACAAACCTAATTTAGTTAAATTGAAACGTGTAAATAGTTAAAACTTACACAAAACAAATATAAATAACAATTAAATCAACAAACATACATCTTCGAAACAAAAATTAATACATATCACTTGTTATTCATGTTAATTATATATATGTAGATTTGTTTCTTTTTAAATTATATTATCTTCTATCCAAAATTTACCTACAATCATCAATATCTATTGTCAAACCCCTTTATTTCCACTTGAAATTACCTATAGATCCTAAAAAAATTTCCCTCTTATTTTTTTCTTATAGATTTTTTGTATTTTTTAATAACAAGCAAATTAACTAAAATATATTTTTATAAACATCAAAACATGGACAATGACTAGTTGTTTGTAGCGGTTCAACTAACCTATATCAATATCAACTTTTTTTTTTTTTACAAACTTCTAAAGACTTCTCTTAGGTCTCCATAGCCACTTTAATCACCTTAATATGATATTCCTATCAAAGGTTATAATAAATATACAAAATAATGTTTAATGTTGACAACAAAAAGGCACAATATGCTTCTTCACCAAAATTTCTTTGTTCTTTTAAGTTTATAAATATAATTAATCAATCTTATACCTTTTGGGCATTTAAATGCAATCCCTAACTTCATAAATATTAATATATTTCTCTATAGTATTAAATTGTATCAAACCATTAGTATTACAACCTAAAATATTATATGGTCCTACACCTCCCTTTACCCCTAACCAAGTTCTGTCCTTAAAACTTAATTAAAAATCTAAGGATTGTCACCAATTAAATTACCTGTCAATATGAATATAATTAAAATATAGTTCTTTCACCAAATTTTTACATGCGACATAATTTGATAAAAACAATGCTACGATGATTAATAATTATACTAAAAATATACAATTAACCTTATGCTTAAAGAAAATTAAAAGAAAACATTAACTTATTAAACATGACATTGAATAACTTTTATACTACTAATACAAATTTCATAATATTATAACAACATATTAGTTAAAACATCCAAAACTAAATTTAATTTATTCCATAATATTAAGTTGTTTCCTTAATTTCATCATCATGCCTTAAGTTTAAGCTAATTTTACTAAATTCATGATAGAGCATCACCTAATGATAGAATTCAACTACACATATCTCACTATCATATTAAGGATAAATTAATATGCTCAACTCAAGGAAGTTAATGGAAATAACTTAACAAACCACATCTCATAATAAATAATATGTAAAAATCACTAATTCAACTTTACAATATACAATTCCTCACAATAGTATCATATAACCTCAATCATGACTAATATAAATTTCAACACTTCAGAGTCCAATTTTATGAAGAACAAACTTATAATTCACCTACTTAGGCTCCTCATTTGAAATTACAATTGTAATATGGTAGCATGTATTGATTAGTAAAAGAAAGAAGTAATTAAAAACCTATTCTACTACCATTATATAAGAAAGAAAACATGTCAGTTTATACCTATATGATATTACACAATCTTCAAAGATTTCAAATATACTATGAACATATAAATAATATAACTAGCCAATAGTCATATCATATGAAAAGTTGTCAAAGAAACCACACAAGACTCTATATTTGCTCAGGATATGAATCAACTAATATATCTTATTTAACATAATGATATTTACCTTACGTTAGTGCTAACGAATACATTTTGATCAATAGAATATCTCATTCTAGCACTAGCTTATATGCCTCGGCCAATACAATGGTACTTTCCTTATTATGACACCATCAAATATTCTTTGACCAATGGATTGATATCTACTATATTTTTGTACTAGTTGATGCGTTTAGACTAATATAATGTTATTTTCCACATTTTTGGCATAGACTAATATGCTTTGGCTAACCATCCAAATCTATATCATTACAAATAAACTACATATGCCTTTTATATGGGGATGATCATAATAGCCTTGTCTAGTCCATTCTGACCCAATGTCAATAGACTTGACCTAAGTTAATTAAGATTCAGGTCAAGTTTTAGATTTTTCAAAAAAATGGACTTTGAATTGGATTTGGGCTTAAGTTAGAGCTTCACAATTTGACTTAGCCTAAAGCTCATGCATCATTAGTAAAAAAACCTAAATACCACCCATCTATTCATTATATTTTAACTTTCTTTAACCACCTTTACATTCACTCTTCAATCTTTAGTCTAAGGTGAGTTTAGATTCACTTTTCTTCTTATTGTTCCATAGGGGATTCTTTGTATTCCTTCCATTAACCCTATTATTACAACATCAATGTATACAAACATAAAATGTTTCAAGCCATAAAGTAAGACAAGTTCTTTCTTCTAAAAAATTGTTAAAGAAGAGTAGGAAATATGATAAAGTGTCTACTGTCATTTTTGGGATTACATTTTCTGGTAATTAGAACCTTCTTATTATTTCATGAAAGATTATAACAATATATGCGTAATTTCCTTCTTTAGGTTCTCAATATTTAATGAAGAATTGTTGTGGAGGATTAAGCACTTTCGATGTAGATGTTTAGCAATATAAATAACAAGTCCAAGTATATTTGATTCAATAATAGTAGCATTAGAAACCATATAATATTTATTGAGTTTTTTAGGCCTAGCTTAGGTCAATTAGGTTTCAGATTGTTAAAGTTTGATCAAGTTTAACCTTAAGCATAATGCTTAAGGCCTAATTGAGCTTTATATTAAGCTTAAGTTAAAAGATATGTTCAGATCAAGCTTAGACCATAGGCAATCTACCCCAGTCTAATCCATTATCATTTATACTCCAATAAGTTTCACATCAGATCAAAAAGGAAAATAATAACCATAAGCCACACCAAATATATATGAGGCATCATCATTGCAATATTTATATTTTATAGACAGTCTAGCATACATCAACTATGTCTTTAGGACACCTAAATCATACACCTCATCCATAAATATGACTATATATCAATATTCACATAATTTCTTTCCAACAAATATGCTTAAGTCCTTTGAATATGTCAATTTAACAAACCTACATCCAATATAACCCTTATATAAGCTATTGAAATTCAAATCTCATTTTAGTAAACTAAAACATGTAAAAAGTTATAATTTACACAAAACAAATAGAAATAACTATTAAATCAATGAATGTACATATTAAAAACCATAATTGATACATATCACATATTATTCATATGAATTAGATATATATGGATTTGTTTCTTTTACAATATTATACTATCCTCCAACCAAAAGTTACCTACAATCATTAGTATCTACCTTCAAACCCCTTTATTTCCACTTGAAATTACCTATAGATCCTACAAAATGTTTCTTTTTTTGTTATAGATTTCCTTTTATTTTTAATAACAATGAAAATTACTAAAAATTATTTTTATAAACATCAAAATGTGGACATTGACTAGCCATTTGTAAGGGTCTGACTAACTTATATCAATTTTAAGTTTTTATACAGTTCTAAAATCTTCTATTAGGCTTTCATAGCCACTATAATCACCTTAATACGATATTCCTATAAAAGGTTATCATAAATATACAAATTCATGTTTAATGATGACAACAAAAAGAAACAACATGCGTCTTCACCAAATTTTCTTTGTTCTTTTAAGTTTATAAATATAATTAATGAATCTTATACCTTTTGGGCATTTAAAAGCAAGCTCCAACTTCATAAATATTAAATCATTTCTCTATAGTATTAACTTTTGTTAAACCAACAATATTACAAATTAAAATATTATATGCCCCCGCACATCTCGCCCCAACCATTTTTTATCCTTTAAAATTAATAAAATTCTAAAGGTTATCACCTAAAAAATCAAGCATAAGTCACTTGCCTTTTCCCTATTCAAATCTATATAATAACATTATGTAAGTTAAATTACATTTCTATTGAGTAAACTTAATAATCAAATAACTAACTTATTCTCCCTTCATGCATCTCTCTTTCCTAGCCACTATAATCACCTTAATATGATATTCCTATAAAAGATTATCATAAATATACAAATTAATGTTTAATGATGACAACAAAAAGAAACAACATGCTTGTTCACCAAATTTTCTTTTTCCATTTAAGTTTGTAAATATAATTAATGAATCTTATACCTTTTGGTCATTTAAAAGCAAGCTCCAACTTCATAAATATTAAAACATTTCTTTAACATTTCTCTATAGTATTAAATTTTATTAAACCATCAATATTACAAACTAAAATATTATATGCCCCCGCACCTCCCACCCCAACCATTTTTTATCCTTTAAAATTAATAAAATTCTAAGGGTTGTCACCTAAAAAGCATAAGTCACTTGCCTTTTCCCTATTCAAATCTATATAATAACATTCTGTAAGTTAAATTACATTTCTATTGAGTAAACTTAATAATCAAATCACTAACTTATTCTCCCTTCATGCACCTCATTGCAGCCTAGGATTTTGTCTAAAACCTTAAACATAGAAATTATCAACAATGAATTTCTTGCACCTTAATTCAAAGACAACCTTACTAGGCATGTGACAAATTGCCACCTAATTCACACATGTCACCATTGGATTAAGGGTAAACTAACTTTCTAAACTTATAAAGTACATTAGAAATAACTTAATAAATCATAGAACATAAATAATTTATGAATCAATCATTCAAATTCATAATACATAAATCCACATAATAGTACCATATCACTTTAGTATTAAGTAAGGTCAATGTCTTTCTCTAGAAAGAAACACTTCATGGTCCAGCACTATGAAGAATGTGCTCATAACAGCTTAATGCTCTCAACCCTCCTCAAACTTCTCGTATTAACTATATTATGATAATAAGCATTAACCAAGACAAATTAATAAAATAAATATAAAACATAATCGATTATCACTATATGAAAAACAAATAATATCTTATGTGCTTATATAACACAACGAAATCACTATAGACCTATCAATATAGTATGCGTATACATAAATCATTAGTAACCAACAATCACATCATATATAGCAAAAAAAGGTGCAAAAGAATCAATTAAAGTCTTATGTTTAGACAATTGCATATACAATTTAGCTAAAAATGATTTTTGTTCCAATTCGATATTCAATGATATTATTGACCTACAAAATTATATTTGAACAATTATGTTAGTAGTTGCTACATTTGGACTAATGGGATAGTATACATCTCATTCTAAACTTAACCTTATACCCAACTAATAATTACAACCATCATCATCATAAACAAACCCCATACATCCTTCATAAGCCTCGTATCATGTCATAAAGACAAATAATAATCATAAACCATACTAGACACAAATAGGGCACTAACAATATACTTTTTATAATCCACAAGCGGTTCAACATACATTAATAGTGTCTCTATGATACCTAAATCACACACTACATAGCTATAATTATATGCTAGAAATTATATAGTTTCCACTTAATAAGTATGCTTAACCCTTTAAATATAAAAATTTATAAATTCTAAATCCATAATAACACCTACGTAGGTTTTTTTTTCAAATTCTAACCTAGTTTTGGTTAATTGAAATATGAAAATAGTTAAACTATTAAACATATATTCTAGAAACCCCAATTTTTTAAAGCAAATTAAAATAATTCATCAAAGGACAATTTAGTACCATAAAAGGATTATAGCCACCAAACTATAAATCTTTGAACTTACAACTCCACCAAAGCCTTTATACTCACTTAGTATTAGTCTAGAGTCTAGCTATTCCATTAATTAAATAAAAACTCTTATGATAGATGTTTATCCTTTCGCTATATATTGCCTTCCCTAAGTCTAGGATTCATCTCTTTCCTTGTTACTCCCCTTTAAATTTCCTCTTTGCATAATTCAACTAATTATGATTCTTTTCTTATAGGAATGCTCGAAGAGTGGTCCTATGCAATCTCTACCTAATATGTTTGTTTCTATAACTTGCATGTTGCCTTTACTTAGATCCACTACTTTTATGTTATCTTTGAAGTGCCCTTATGTTTTTTATCGTAGCTTGTGCCTGGAATTTCTAACTATGGCTCAGCATCCATAATTACTACATGTATTAAGCTTTTCTTTAAATACTTTAGGATCTATTCCTCCTCCTTTCCACCTTCTTTCCTTAGCTTAGTTCCCATGATTCTGTAATTTCCTTGTATCTTCTTGGCCATCAACTATAATCATATAAATAAGATGATGTTTCTCTATAACTCCTTTTTCCTTCTTTCTATTCCCTGAAAACATCATTTATTTCTCTCATTCCACAATATATATATATATATATATATATGCAAGATCCTAAAATAATTACATATACTTGGATGCTTCCTTTTGGACTCTTGTTATTTCTTTACCACTATTTAATGAATTCCTAATATGTTAAGTTAGAATTCTATAGATGATATAAAGTCTATATTTTCTCTTAGACACTTAGTAAATAGGAGCATTTGAAAAAGAGATGTACATGTGTCTCCTGATGTTGCTTGCATAGGAGACACATTCCAAATAAATTGAGGTTTCCTAGTCTATCCATATTTGAAAACCTTATCAAGGTAGCTAACCATATAGTGAAAGATACTTTTGGGATTAGGGATATGTTCAAGATCACCCTATGTGATTCCTTGGTTTCTCCTTTAGGCATCAAGACTTCTTTATAGGATTTATTACTGAACTCCCACTTAGGATTCCTCAACCATATGAATCTATCCTCTACCTCCTCATAAGGACTATAACTTTATACGATTGGAACTAAACTTGAGTGAACAATCCTCCATTGAACTTATCTAATTTATATGATCATTTTTTTAATTTATTAAAATTTCATGCATTAGATTCATCATTGGGGATGCTATTAAGAGGACTATATTACTTGAATTGTTATAAAATAATGAAGCTCTTTACCTATTGCGTATGTGAGAGCTTCATAGCCCTCTCTTCATTGTGAGAGCTTCATAACCTCTTTACCTCCATAGGTCTCTCTATATGTGAGAGCTTCATAGCCCTCCCTTCATTGTGTTACCTAAAAGCTCTCACAAAAAATGACCTTCATCCCCAAAAATGTCCTACTGAAGAACCACTCTTGCTAACACCTCACTTCTTTCTTCCAAACGAAACACAGCTACTATTCCCCTTTTATTTAAAACCTTATGTAACTTCCTAAAACCATCGTTGCTTCTTTGCCCAAACGTCTACATTTGGGCTGCTCTTTAGACATCTGTGTTTTGCAAAATATCTGCGTGAAACGTAGATAAAGCATGAAACACAATGTTGTCTACATTTATGCATAACATTTGCATGTTTGCATTTATGAAAATGTTATTTGCGTGAAACACAAACAACTACACATACATTGTTTGCATTTGCGTAAACAACAATTGTGTGAAACCCAAAAAGTTATGTTTTCATATCCTTGTCACTTGTTGCATTTTGATTCTTCTGTTGTCCTCCTGTTTTACGTCGTTTGGTCCTTGTTTATGGCTGCCTTCCGTCACACTGCCCTTCATACTGTGCTGCCATTAATTCATGTTCTTGCATGCAAAAACATGCACGTGAGTGTTGATTTTCTACTTCCTTATGCTTCCAACATATGTTGTCCAATAAATATGATGTCCATTATATCACTATCTTTTATGAATGTCGTGAGTAAGTGATTCTTCAAAAAACTGCCCAAATGTAGTACTTTCGACTCACTTTAATTTCTTTACTTCTGAATTGTGCCTAAAATGACATATGAGTCAAGGTTAATATATTAAGCAGTTTTATAGCAATGGTCACTAAGTGCTATGGAATAAATTCAGAATCAATCAAGCACCTATTAATTTCCCCACACTTAGTTTTTGGCCTTCCTCTAGCAAAACATCAAAATTAAACTCAAAGACTTAAAACATTGACTCATTTCTCATATGTTCCCAAAAATACATAACCATAAAGAAAGATGAACAAATTTCAAAAATCATAGCAAGAACTCAATATTCCAAGCTTTTACTTATGATCAATCAAGATTCAATATTTGTTAAAAACTAAGCAATCTAATCGTACATATGGAAAATGTGTTTAACTAAAATATATCAATAGGTAAACTCAATAACATTCATGATCATGAAAATCCATAACTTTGCATATCATTTCATTTCTCTACCACTAAAGGTCTCATGCAAAATCATGAATCAAAGTATTTTTTAGGGCTGTAATGTGGGCAAAGGTAAGGTGAGATGTATTTGGGTAAAGTAGTATGAAAGTCATCAAAGCTAGTGAAACAAAAGTAACACTCAATGAAATATCAAGGGCACAAGTTAACATTCATACAAAACTGGGTACTGTCAGCTATGAAGAATGCAACAATTATATTTTGTGACTCAATTCAGCTCTTACACACAAACCACATGAAGCATATGCCAATCCGAATGGATCACTCATACAATTAATAACAATACATTAAAACTATAAGGAGTGAACCTTCCAAGCCAACATCTACCTCATATTCAATAAACTCAAATAACCTATTCATCATAACTTTAGGAGGATGCATTAATCATAAACAACTTCTCAACGCATATGCACTTCCTCCTAGATACTTTTATTTAAACTTTTTTCTTTTTTTTCTTTTCTTTTTTCTTTTTCTTTTTTCTTTTTTTCCTTTCTCTTTTTATTTTTCTTTTTTCTCTCTTTTTTATAAATATTAAAAAAAAACTACATTAACATAAGAGTTCCAATGATATGACATAAAATAGCATCCCAACATTATAACCAACCCACACATATGTACACCCCCCACACTTTTACTTTTGTACATCTATAAACTCAAAAATCACAAATGATCCACTACTTTTATGGCTTGAGTAGGACATTTGGATAAATTTAAAGGCATGTAATGTGGTTAGTACACAAAGAAAGGCTAATAAAGCTCAATGGGGGTTTATCAAAAAGGAAAATAATATAATGGGTAGGTTATTTGGCTAATTTAGCTTATGAAACAAAAATGCCTAATCATCTCCTTGTTAATGCATGTGATAAAAAGATGGTCTTGAATAGAAAATCAAAGGAAAATAAGGATGTTCATCTTATGAAGGTCAGACGTAATCAAATGATAATGAGACTGATATGAATGTGTCAGTCTAATAAGGCTCAAAATTTCACTGGCTTTGTCTACCACTAATCACTACTCTTCTAAAGATAATGCACATTGACAAATCACAATAGAAAAAGTACATGCTAAGGTTGTCATGAAATTCTCTATACAATTCATTCTTTACTTATGACTATATAAGTCTAGAAGCAATAGAAAACAAGCAATTGTTTGTTTGTTTTTTTCTTTTATTCTTTCTCTCAATTTGATTGAAACTCAAAACAAGAAAGAAACAAACTAATAATAAAGCACACTTGCATATCAAAAATGCAAAAAAGCAAAGGAAAAGAATTTACTTCCCTTGGGTTGCCTCCCAAAACGTTCCTTTGTTTAACATCGCTGGCTCGACTTCACACTTCCCTCATGTGACAAAATTGTGATCTTTAGGTGTTACAGGCTACTTCAACGTAAGGTACATTAGGATAGGGCCTTGGTGAATAGTTTGTCATATTCAGTACATGCCCTATCTTCAAACTCCTAATCTTTACTAAGTCCATACTCTCGGGAAATATCTCGAATGACTCTTCTCGTTCAATTTCTCTAAACTACTAGGTAAAAGTCAAGAGTTAGCCTTAACAACAAATTGAAACTCATTATTTACCTCCAAGCTAAAAGATGTATCCTTTTTGGCTTTAAGCTCCTCCTCCACTTCTTCGACACAAGCAATTCCTTGAGTATTATACTCTAGATTCTCAACCTCCTCATCACTTTGTAAGGTTTTCGCACTAACATACATTGGGTACACCTCAGCTTAATATGGATGCTCCCCTTCGATTTTTGATTTTAAGTAGTCGATCCCCACTACCATCTCACCCATTTGGCTTGCCACGTTGTGGAGTCTAGACATTGTATTCTGTTGGAGTTGTTGTATACCCTATTGAAGTTGTTATTGTGTATCCTATTAGAACTATTGGAATTGTTGTTGTACATCCTACTGGAATTGTAAAGTATTATCAATCATAACATTAATCAACTCTTCCAGAGGTGTACCTAAATTGTGATAAGAAACTACTGGTCTATACAAGAATTGTTATGCATTTTGCAAACTGTCATGAAAGTAATTCTATTGATCATCCCATCCATAACTAAAGTTAGGTTGATCAGTCCAACCTTGGTTATGGGATTAAGAATAATAGTTATAAGAGAAATTACTTCTATCCATGTCAAAAAAATAATCATAAACACAAATCAAAAAAATGAAAAGAACAAGAAATAATGTAAAAAAAACTAATTACGAAAATATATATACAAAACACTAATTAAAATCAAGAACAAAAACTAAAACACTACACTCCTTGATATCGGCGCCAAAATTGATAACTTGTTTTAACGCTAGTTACAATAAACTAGACCTAATATTGTAGCAGTGATAAATCTAGGACAATCCTACAGAAAGTGTGTGTAAAGTTTATGATATGAAATTAATCAATGTTTAGGTTTTTGGGGGATATTGGTTTTTGAAAAATAATAAAATAAAATAAAGCTAATCTAACTAATAAAAAGCAATTTAAAGAAAACATGTAAAAAATGATAAAAGTGGAGAATTTAGTAAGGACCCAGTTCTTTAGTTCAATCTCGAATTATACCCTAATTAAACATATTTCAATGATTTGTTGTTCTCAAACTTCTCCTAGAAACTATTAATCATGGATTAATAATTAACCTGATATTTTCTTTAGGTAGTGTTCAATCAAGATACGATTATTAGTTAAACCTAACCACCGAATAACATAGGATACGATTTCTAGATTCAATTGGGTAGTAGTATTACAAATTAGGAAACATATTAATCAAGGCAACAACTACGTACGATGCATCATTTAACCTAGATCATGTTATCCCTAATAATTACGATCATTAGTTGCTACAAATGAATTTCAACATAACAATTACGGATTACATTGAATATTCTAGCAATGGTTTTGTAATAAAACGATCAAATGACCACATTCAAATCTTCTTTTCACGATACCCAATAGGTTTATACACAAATAATTGCATGATAATGAGAATACGGTTATCCATATACAAAACTCAAATCCATATGCATCTAATAACACAATTAATTTCTAAAGAGCGAAAGAAAATAACAAATACAAAAAGAAATATACTTAAACTTGAGTTGTTGGCGTTGATATAATCTCTGAATCGAAGTCGAGTTATCTGGCCCTCCATGTGTCTCTCTATGTGTGAGAGCTTTATAGCCCTCTCTTCATTGTGTTGCCGAAGAGCTCTCCCCAAAAATGACCTTTAGCCTGAAAAATGTCCCACCGAATAACCACTATTGCTAGCGCCTCTCTTCTTTTTTCCAAACAAAGCACAGCTACTATCCCCTTTTATTTAAAACCCCCCGCACCTTCCTAAAACCCTCGTTGCTTCTTTGCTAAAACGTCCGTGTTTTAGCCTGCTCCTTAGACATCTGCATTTTAGATGGGCAGACGTTGTTTGACATTTGTATGAAATGCAAATAGTTGTGTTTTGATATCCTTGCCAGTTGTGCGTTTCGGTCCTCCTGTGCTGTTTCGTTTGGTGCTTGTCGCTTTCCATCACACTGCCGCTTTATGCTTCACGCTGTGCTGCCATTAATTCACATTCTTGCTTGCAAAAACATGCACACGAGTGTTTGATTTTCTACTTCCATATGCTTCCAACATATATTGTCCATTAAATCACTATTTTACATGGATGCAGTGAGTGAGTGATTCTTCAAAAAAAAAAAAAAAGAACTCCTCAAATGTAGTACTTTCAATTTATTTTAAATTTTTTACTTCTGTATTATGCCTAAAATTACATATGAGTCAAAAGTGAATATTTTAAGCTATTTTATAACAATAATTACTAAGTATTATGGAATAAATTCATAATCAATTAAGCACCTATCACCATTTCTGCCAATACTTATGATCAAAGTATTAAATAATATTCAATAGTAACAAAAAAGGAAACATCATACTTATTCATGAAATTTCCTTCCCTCCTTTACGTTTATAACCATAATTAATCAATATTACCTTCAAGGCATCCAAACGCATTCTCTAACATAAATATTAAAAATATCTCTCTAAATTGTTAAATTATATCAAACCACCACAATCACATGGTAAAAAAATTAATGTTCTACACTCACGGTTTTAAAAGAAAAATTCCATATATATAATATCTATATCTAGATAAGTAATTAAAGTATAGTTATCATACCAAGTTTTGACATCGAATTGTCAGATTGTTATCGAAAACTTGCCGACTATAGTCTTGCCCCCAAGATCGGCACCGTTAGGATACCAGATCGGGGCCGTAGCACTGACCGTGGCCATATGCGGTCATACTCGGTCGTGGAAAAATCAGTGCAAACG
>JAOQMP010000002.1:34220479-34233287 GCA_027563575.1 Erythroxylum pedicellare
GAAGTCTTCTTTCTATTCATATAAAGAAAACCTCAATCTGAATTCTTTACAGAAAGTTATACCCATTTTTCCGATTAGTCTTAGTATGACGTCAGCAATCGTCTCATGACGTCAGTATCGTCTCATTTTGGGCAAAACATATTCTAGTCCAAATTTGATCCTCTAAATGATAGAATTGGTCTTTAAGGTATGCATTAGAGTTGTATATCTTAAAGTCCTCTTTCTATTCATATAAAGAACACCTCAATCTGAATTCTATACAGAAAGTTATACTCATTTTTTCAATTAGTCTTAGTATGACGTCAACAATCGTCTCATGACGTCAGCATCGTCTCATTTTGGGTAGAACATCTTCTTGTCCAAATTTGATCCTCTAGATGATAGAATTGGTCTTTAAGGTCTTCATAAGAGTTGTAGATCTTAAAGTCCTCTTTCTATTCATATAAATAACACCTTAATATGAGGTCTCTAGTGAAAGTTATGCTTCATGTCCTGATACAGGTTTAGTATGGCAAAGGGCAAGTACTGCTTCCATGTTTGATTCTGAATGCTGGGCTTCAGAGTTGGGGTCCAGCATTATCTACTTCTCTTCTTCTAGTTTCCAACTCTGTTACTATATGTTTTAATTCTAACGTCGTATCAAGTTTTTTTATTTATATTGTCTAATCTTTATAAAAGTTGTTCATATTTTTGGTCAAGTAATTTATAATTTTGAATTAAAGGTAAAATTTTAGTAATTATCTTCTTTAACTGATTTTTAAGATTATTTGTTTATCTATTAATTCTGATAATTGTTTAGTAAAACTCATAAAGTATGTTTAATATGTTCAGTTAAAGATATAATTTGATGTTTATAGTTGTCAATTCATTATTTACAGATTTAAGATCTTCTTTGTAATGGCATTTTTAGGATCAATAATTTGAATAGATTCTTCTATTGTTCTAGGTTCTGTAAATCTAATAGGTCTTTCTAATCTTAGTGATTGAGAATGAAAAGGATGTTTTAAAGGTCGTTCTTCTGATAAAGATAATCTTGGAATTTTTTGGATGTGTTAAATTGATGGGATATTTAATAACTAGAATTTCTTTTAATGTAGTTCTTAAGTTAGTTCCTACTTTCGCAACATCATTAAACAATTGATCGATGTATATTTTATGGATATCTTTAAATTCAATACTTTGATGGGAATTTGTTAAAGCATAACTAATTTGATATGTAATAGAAAAAGGATATTGTCCCATAGTCATTAATTATTCTCGATAAAATTTATATGCAATTTTAATTGTTTCATCTAAGTTGTATGATTTTAGAGGCATTTCTAATTTTAATCTCGTATTAAATTTTATTTTTCCATAAGCTAGATTTCCATTCATTATTCTAGTTACTTGATCATTTAAATATGTCATTCGTCCATCTACTATTGCCATTCTTATAGGTGAATCTATTCCTTCTTGAAATGTAGATTTTAATAATATTTGTATTGTAGACAAATGTATATAACCTATTTTATGTCTTTTATTTTTGGGAATTTTCTGTAATTGTTTATAAATTTTTTCTTGATTAATTAAATTTATTTGAATATGTCCATTCCATTGATTAATGATAATAGGGGTTTCATGTACTAATTTTCCATGACAAATAATACTTTTTCTATTGATAAGATTTTTTATTAATGAAGTATTTATATCTTGGCCTGATTTAAAATTTAATTGAGTTTTTGCAATTTGTTTTTTCTTTTCGTTTGATAATAATGTGTTGACATGAAAGATTCTTAAAGATTTAGTTATTTCTAATTATCAACATCTAATATATTTTCTGTATTATTGGTTATTTGATCAGATATATGAGTTATTTCAGTCATTTTAATGATGAATAATTTTTATATGGTGATCTAATTGATTTTTTAATTGCTGTAGTTCTTGATTATAATCATTATAAAGATTAGTAGTTGTTTCCAATTTTTCTTTAATTGGTTTTAAGCCATTATTGTTTGTAATAAAAAATTGTAGATAATTATAGCGTTCTTCATAATGGTCTTTTTCTACTTTATATTGGTTGACTAAACTTTCAAGATATTCAATTTGATTATTTAAATTGTTACAATTATTACATCTATTACATTGAAGCGTATATAAAGACAAATTATTCATTGATATGAATTTGATAATGTTCTTTAAATCTTTCATAGATTTATTTAATTTTAGTTTTTTCCTGTTGATATAATTCAGTATGATTGGTAATTATGGTTTGAAATGTTTGAAAAGTAGAAGGTTGAGCATTTATAGAGTTAAAGAAAGTGTATAATGAAGTAAATTTTTTAATACATTATTGACTTAGTTTTAATCATTTTTCTTCATGTATAATACATATATGAATATTTTGACAGGTATCACAACTAGGCATATATCTAGTTAGTTGATTTTAGTTTTGCTCTAAGCATCCATAAAGCGATAGAGTTGTTTTATTATTACTTCTAATATAAACATACTTAAGTAAACAGCGAAGAAGAATAGTTCTAAATCTATAAATAAAACAATTGTGAAGAAATATAAACATAGATGTAGGTTCTAAATAAGTGAAACAAATAGATAAAAATGTAAAAATAGGCATACATGCATGAATAATTAATAAAGAAATATAGATAATAAGTGATGAAAACATAAAAACTAAAGTAAACATACATGTTTTCTTGTTTCCTTTTAAGAGCCAAACTGTAGGCAGAGATAGGAATGTGAGGCTGAAAGCTAATGTAGACTTTCAGCGTTTATTTTTTCATATGAGAAAATGGTCAAAGAGTTTACATTATATAGGCAAAGGGACAAGACATTCGTCCAAAATAAGAAAAGCTAAAGTGAGAATACAAGACAAAAGATGTTAAAGTAGAAAAAACTTAAAGTAAAGATGCTAAAGTAGAAAAGACTTAAAGTGAAAGAAAGAAAAGACCAAAGTATAATAATTTACAAAGAGGGTCCCTAGGGACTATATGGGGCCTACATTTATTCTTCAACTATTACATCTTTAGATGAATTGTCAAATGTTGCTTTGTCCGGTTATGATATAGAAGGGCACTATGTGCAATGATGTTGTGGATGATGTCTGAGCTGATGACAGATAGTATGTTGCCATTGGGTAGATAGATTAGTGAATAATGTTGAGAAGGCAACTTCTTCTTGTTTCAATATCTAGAGTGTATTTGGAGAAACGACTGATTTGTAGGTGGAGGTCATAATGATGGTAAGTCCACGATAGTTGATCTTGATCAAAGACTCTAGATTGATTTTTAAATACTGCTGATAGACTCCTTCAATACAGTTCATTAAATTGATTGATTATACCCCAATTAAATTCATATTTTGTTGGTGTATTAATGGGTGGATACATTTCATTGCTAATGTCAAGTTGGACATAAGCAACTCTGGATAATAATACTTATGTGTCCTTCAAATTGTCCGCTTGTTTAAAAATTGGATAAGTACTAAATACTTTGATGAATATTTCGCGATCCGTTGCAAACCTTTCTTTATAATTTTTTATAGCTAAAATGAATCCAACAGGAAATTCGGAAATGGTATGTAAATTGGTAAGATAGATAGTATTGATAAGGCCCCTCTAAAAGAACAGGTAAGCAGTGATAGGGTCTGCATATGGGAAGAAGATTGCTTTTGGGCCATATCATCTACGATTTTGTGGATAATATTGAAAAAAAACTTGGGCTTTAGTCCATTCATTGAGTTCTTAGAAACAGTCATAAAAACCTTGAAAGGTAATTTTCTTCATTTCTTCTTTTAGTGCTCGGATAGGAATTACATTTATTTTATCAAGGTTTATGGGTTTTCCTAATGTTTTCATAGGAGAAATGGAAGGTGGTTTCTCAAGAGCTTATTTGTATTGTGGTTTTAACGAGGGTTCTCTAAAGTTAGGTAAAGCTTTTTCATCTTTTATTTTGGTTAAATAGCTGCGGTGAATTATGGAGGTTTTATTCGTAATATGAATAGCGGCCTTATGCCATTCGTCATAAATACCGGCCACGGGTAAGATAACATAAACTTTTTCTTCCTTATAATCTCGTTTTTTTTGTGAAACAAGTGAGAGGTTGGTTTCTAAAGATGATGAAATTTATTTTTGAGTGATTTGGTGAGGGGTAATGGATTGGATAATAGTGGTGGTTTCAACAGAAGACTGTTGTTTTTCTAATAGGGTAATGGTGGATCATAATTGATTAATTTCTTTAGTAACGATACTTACTTGTTGCTGTAGAGTTAATAATTCTGCTTCCTTTTTGCCAAAGGACCTGTTGCTATAGAGTTAATAATTCTGCTTCCTTTTTGCCAAGGGGCTCCTTAAGACTTGCTATAGCTGCTTCCATTCTAGTGTTAAGATATCTGCAAGAGTATTATTAGTACATTTTATATAATGAATTTAAAAGGTATATTGATTCAATTCAAGTTTCCATCTAATCAATCGACCTTGATTGTGATTGGCTTTAATATTGTACTTTGTAAATCCGCATAGATACTTTGAATCTGTTTGTATTTGGAATTCAGTAGGTAATAAATCAACTCTCCACTTTTGTAGAGTTTTGATACATGCTAATGTTTCCTTCTCATTAGTTGGATGTTTACGTTCAGCGGGATTAAAAGTCTCATTAATATATTTGCATGAAAGATATTTCCTTGAATTGGGGGTTTGTGCCAGAAGGCAGCTGGCCTATATATCGATACTTGCATCAATTTGTACAGTTAATTTATCTTGATTGTTATAATTATATAATGCTGGTAAATTTTTGCAAAGAATTTTTAATGATTTAACAGCTTTGGTATCTTCTTTAATCCATGACCATTGATTTTTTGTACTACACTTAAGTTGTAATTGCTTTCATACTTTGGCTCAATCTTTTAAAAATCCTTGATCAGATATATAATTTAATATGCCTAAAAATCTTTGAATTTCTTTTACATTTTTAATATATAGGAAATTGATATAATTTTTCAAGAATATTAGGTTGTCGTTTTAAAAATCCATTGGAAATTTCTAAGCCTAAATATTCAATATTTGTTTGAGCTAATTTTATTTTCTTTTTGCTTAAAATTAATCCTTTTATCTGACATTTTAATAACACCTGTTTAACTTTCTGTAAATGATCTTCTTTGGTTTTATTTGAAAAGATAATTATATCATCAATATATACTAGAGAAAATTCTTCTAAACCTTATAAATTCCATAAATCTTTGATAAATTCCAGGGGCTTGTTTTAATCCAAATGGTCATACATTCCATTGATATTGTTTTTGAGAAGGACAGGTAAAGACGGTTAATTGTTTTGTATTTTCATGTAATCTTAATTGTCAATATCCTGATTTTGCATCTAAAGTAGAAAACCAGGTGTGTCCTTTTAATTTACTGAATATATAATCTTTTATAGGTAATTTATAGGCATCTCTTATGGTTGCATTGTTTAATTCTTTATAATTAATTACCATTCTTCATTTTCCTCTTTTTTGTTCAGAATGATTATTGACATAAAATGTTGGAGCCTAATGTTTGCTTGTACTAGGTTTTATTAATTATTTTTCTAATAATTCAGAATATTCAGTAATAAATTCTTGTACATCTTGTTGAGTGTAAGGGATATTATTTTTAATATTTATTTATTTTAAAGGGTCTTTTAATTGAATTTCAATTAATTGATTATTTGTATTTTTTAAAGGGTCAAGTGCATTTTTGCTACATACTTCATTAATCAATGTTTTGATTTCAATTTGTAAGGTGAGATTATTTTGAAGGAAAAATTGTAATTGATCCAATTTTTCAGTTAAAAGTGTCAAAGTTTGATAATAGCTTATATGGTAAATAGGAATTTTGATAATAATAGATTTTTTATTTAATGAATTTATTATTGGAGTTTTTAATGTGATATAATGTAAATATTGAAAAAATGGATTATATAGGTTCAGAAAATTGTTTCCTAAAATTAAAGGTAAACCTGATTCATGTTGGTATATTGATGGTATGGTAAATGTATAATTTTTTATAATAATATTATTATAATACCTTACATACCATATATATTTTATACTTCTTTCAGCTATTCCAATTGTTTATTAGAGTTTTGGTAGCTATACTGATAATGGCTCCTGTATCAATATATGCATTTACTATTTTATTCTGAATAATCACTTGAATAAAAAGTAGTGTTCAGATTCATTTGTTGATTCTGAACATTGAAGTTCATATTTATATAAAGAAGCAATTGTTGAATCTGTTTCGTACTCTGATTTTATTGGCTCTAGGTTATATCGTAAAGCTAAATTTAAAATATTAAGTTTTTCTTTAAATTTATGCTGACTTCTTTTTGGGCAATTATTTGCATAATGTCATTTTTCTTTACATAACCAACATCTACATTGTTTTTTACTTTGGGGACAACAATTCTTTTTAGGTTTATATTTCTGGTAAGATTGTTTTCTAAAAAAACCTTCTATAAGGTTTAAATGGTGGTCTATATTTATTCTTCGAATATCAATATTTTTTTCATGTATAATTTTTAAATTTTGGGTATTTGGAACAAGTTTTTTCTTGTTTTTTATAAGGAGTAAAATCACATCCATATTGTTATGATACTTCTGAATATTTAGAACAATATAATTCATTTTCATTATGTCTTAATTTTTTATGAAATTTTGTTTCTAAACATTTTTTTGATAATACTTCTTTTGTAATAGAAATAGCTCCTCCTAAGCTATAAGCTACTAAATTATTATTTTGTTTTATTAAAAAGGTTTCTTCGACGGTTTTGTTTATTGGATAAAGTAATTTTTGAATAAATATTTGGATATACATTTCTTGTTCAGTTCGAGTTAATTTATAATAATAATTTTTAAATTCACAAATATATTCATCTAAATAACAAATATTACATATACTCATATTATTTAAATGCCAAAGGGCATTTTTTTTCTTTCTTCATTAAGAGGATATATCTTTTCCTATGAATTCTTTATAAATTTCATTAGTGACTACTTGAAAGGCTTTGACGGGTTCTATAGCGTTAAGAAACCCGGTAGTGTTTTTGATTCGTGTTTCATTATCTAATAAAAATTTTAATACAACATCATTAGTTTTATAGGTAATAAAATTCTACAAAATACTTATATTAGTTAATCCTTCAAAAGGTTTTTCTAATTGTATAACTAATGCTAATTTATTAGACCATTCTAATAATAATTTTTCTAGTGATATTACACAGTCAAAATTTAGAATTCCATCTGGTCCAAAAGTTACATGTTTTGGTGTATATTCTATGGAACTTTTCTTACTTTGTTGTCTTTTTGATAATAACCAAATTGATTTAATTCTTCGATTTCAATTGGTTTTGACTCCCAATTATAAGTTGCTTGTGGATTTCTTTTTCGTTTTTCTCCACTTTGACTAGTTTTAGGTTGTCCTTGACTAATACTCAGTTGATCGTCATTTTTATGTTGATCCATAAAAATTTCCTAATCTGATTCATAACCATAAATAATTTCATCTTGATTTGTAATTGGTTTGATATTTCATATTTTAAAGAATTATTTTCTAAAGTTAACTTATTTATTAATTGTGTAATTTCGTCCAATTGACTTTTAAGATCTTTTTCTATATATTTCATGGTTTAATTAATTTAACCTTTTGAACGGGCTTTGATACCAACGGTTTATCTGGTTCTTTTCTTCTAGCTTCCAACTCTGTTACTAGATGTATTAATTCTAACAATTTAAATAATCAAATTGAATATCTTGAAAGTTTAGTCAACTAACATAAAGCAAAAAAATACCATTATGAAGAACGCTATAATTATCTACAATTTTTTATTGCCAACAACAATGGCTTAAAAACTATTAAAGAAAAATTAGAAACAACTACTAATCTTTATAATGATTATAATCAAGAATTATAGCAGTTAAAAAATCAATTAGCTCACCATAAGCAAATTATTCATCATTAAAATGACTGAAATAAGTCATATATCCGATCAAATAATCAATAATATAGAAAATATATTAGATGTTGATAATTTAGAAATAACTGAATCTTCAGGAATCTTTCATATCAACAAATTATTATCAAACGAAAAGAAAAAAATTGCAAAAAACTCAATTAAATCTTAAATTAGGCCAAGATATAAATACTTCATTAATAAAAAATCTTATCACTAGATAAAATATTATTTATCACAAAAAATTAGTACATGAAACCCCTATTAACATTAATCAATGTAATGGACATATTCGAATAAATTTAATTGATCAAGAACAAATTTATAAACAATTACTGAAAATTTCCAAAAATAAAAGACATAAAATAGGTTATATACATTTATCTACAATACAAATATTATTAAAATCTACAATTCAAGAAGGAATAGATTCACCAATAAGAATAGAAATAGTAGACGAACGAATGACATATTTAAATGATCAAGTAATTGGAATAATGAATAGAAATATAGCTTATGAAAAAATAAAATTTAATACGAGATTAAAATTAGGAATACCTCTAAAATCACACAACTTAGATGAAATAATTACCATTATATATAAATTTTGTCGAGAACAATTAATGACTATGGGGCAATGCCCTTTTTCTATTACATATCAAATTACTTATGCTTTAACAAATTTCCATCATAGTATTGAATTTACATATACCAATAAAATATACATCGATCAATTATTTAATGATGTTGCGAAAGTATGAACTAATTTAAGAACTACATTAAGAGAAATTTCAGATATTAAATATCCCATCAATTTACCACATCCTAAAAACCAAGATTATCATTATCAGAAGAACAACCTTTAAAACATCCTTTTCATTCTCAATCAATAAGATCAGAAAGACCTATTAGATTTACAGAACCTAGAACAATAGAAGAATCTATTCAAATTATTGATCCTAAAAAAGCCATTGACAGAGAAGATCATAAATCTGTAAATAATGAATTGACAACTATAAACATCAAATTATATCTTTAACTGAACATATTAAACATACTTTATGAGTTTTACTAAACAATTATCAGAATTAATAGATAAACAAATAAATCTCAAAATTCAGTTAAAGAAGATAATTAACGAAATTTTACCTTTAATTCAAAATTATAAATTACTTGACCAAAAATATGAACAACTTTTACAAAGATTAGACAGTATATATAAATAAAAGACTTGATACGTCGTTAGAATTAATACTTCTAGTAACAGAGTTGGAAACTAGAAGAGAAGTAGATAAACCGTTGGTACTTGAACAAAAAGCTATAGCTTGTAGTCAGGTAATTAAAACCCTCTATAACCACCACGCTTTCACTTGCGTACTTTCATGTTGATCGGAACTAGTGGTTGTGTTGGAACTCGAACACAAGACGTGAGGCTGGGCCCATATCTGGAGCTCTGATACCACTTGAACTAAAAACTATAGCTTGTAGTCAGGTACTTCGAACCCTCTATAACAAAAAATTCCTATGACATGAATCCTAAATTTTTAGAATGAAAATTAAACTTGTTTGTAAAAATATATAAATAAACTAATTATGGCAATTGGAAATTAAACAAAAGGCTACGACACAAAATTGAGAAAAAAATATGAGGGTAATTTCGACATAGTTAATAGAATACTAATTTCACTTTAGTTTACCTATAATAAAGTAAAAATTAAAATTAATAATGTACATATCAAATCTAATGAAAGGATCCTTAAAATCAAATAGATAAAACGCAATGTTAAAGAGATAAAATTATAATTCTATAATTAAATTCTTATTTATATCTTTCTATGATCATTATATCATTTGTTCTGATTATTACATTAAATTTCTACTATAAAATTTGACAGGTAATGCACTAATATTTTATAGAAAAGGAGCAATCCTCATCTTACATATAAGTATATGATATGATCATTCATTGATTGAAACATGAAAGGAGATGCCGTAAAAGAAACCAGAGAATGACATGTGGAGCTACATAGCAAGAAACAGAAATTAGCACCAAGCTCTCAATGATAATCCGAATAGCAATCAAGGAAAATAAAGAGGACGCCTACCTCAGGTATATATAATGATTCAGGTGAAAGAAAGAATTAAAATGGAAGTGGAAGAAACTGTCAAACTCTGGAGAGGGGAGACACCTTACTCCCTAAGCGTAAGACACGTTTGCCTAAATGTCCCTTTTGTGATTAGCTTATCTGCCAACCGTCAAAATATGAACTGATCTTTATGTCAAATATTGTGAGGTACTTTCTACCATAATTGGAACTAAATTTCTTTTAATTTTCATAAAAATCATGATATCATCTATGCCTAAATATTAATTCTTCTTTCTGGGACATATGGAATCTTAACTTTTATAGAATGTACTCAACCGACAAAACACATTGATGCATGAATTAAGGAGAAGTCAAATATTTCATATTACTTTGGCAATTTTTAGTTGTTTATATCTTATTTATCATTCTCAATGTATTTTATATCATATATATGTATGCATAAAAGAAGATTAAATTGTTAAACCAAAGAAGATTCTAATCAATAAATTATATATATCAAAAACAAGTTGCTATTAATCTTGTATTTTTAGTGATTTTAACAATTAAATTTGTTGAAAAACAAATCATGAACTGACAAACTGAACCAAATGAATGTTAAAAATCAACTAATTAAGCACTAGAGCAAAATCAATGGAGAGACAAGATAATTCTAATAGATCAATGTAATTTTCGTCTTAAGCCTTTATTAATTCATTCCAATACGTCTATGGCCCAAAGTTATGTAATTGTTTCTTTTGGACTTGATGCGATATCTTTCAAATGTCATTGTTTTCACTTGAGAATTTAGTTGTTGAACAATCTTTATAATACTTTACTTAATTATTTACAAAGAATTGATTTGAGCTTTAGAGCATTAGTGAGCAAAAAAGGTTTTCGACAGTAATTAATTTTCAATTGCTTATATATTAATTGTATTAGTGAATCTTACTTCTCACCCTCTTTTAGAGAAATACTTTATAAACAGTTAGAATTGTTAGACCCCGAAATTTTTCTTAAAAGATTTGAAGTAGTAAATGAGAAGCGTGGATAAATTCATGTTTTGCTTTGGTATTTTAGTAGATGAGAGACTATGAAATGGGAAGAATTAGGGTAAAAGTGAAGTTGAAATTGTGTAATAAGTTGATGAAGAATATGTATATATATGTGTATGTTCTTTTATTGATGTTCATAATTAATCATGAATTATAATTTTTTTATGGATGATATTGATTCGGCATGAAGTTGAGAACTGGGTACAGTGCATTGGCGAATGAATGTAAAGTTCATGTTCTGACTTCAGGGGAAATTCTGGGTAGATCAAGATAGATTTAGATAGAGTTATCTTCTAGAAAGTTGCAGGTCTCTCTTTTAACTTTCCAACGGTATATAGTATGAAATTTTTGGACCTCTAGATTGAAAGTTATGGTCCTTAGAAAGGGAAATACTTAGAAGTGTAAAGACACATCGTCTGTGATAACATCACATCACATCGTCTGTGATGACATCACTTCATCTGTAAGGATGCATCGTCTGTAAAGATGTATTGTCTGTAAAGACATCGTCTGTGATGACATCATATCATCTGTGATGACGTCATTCGTCTTAAGAGATGCATCGTCTGTAAAGATATATCGTCTGTGATGTCGTCATATCGTTTATGATGACGTCATTCATCTTAAGAGATGTATCGTCTGTAAAGATGTATCGTCTGTGATGACGTCATATCATCTATAGAGTTGTATCGTCTGTAAAAACGCTTGGTCTTAAGAGTTGCATCGTCTTAAGTTGACATTGGTTCGTCTTAAGTTGACTTTGTTTCGTCTTAAGTTGACTCTGCTTCGTCTTAAGAATTGCATCGTTTTAAGTTGACTCCGCTTCGTCTTAAGAGTTATATCGTCTTAAGTTGACTTTGCTTCATCTTAAGTTGACTCCGCTTCGTCTTAACAATTGCATCGTCTTAAGTTGACTTTGCTTCGTTTTAAGTTGACTCCGCTTCATCTACTTCCGCTTCATCTGCTTTTTGCTTTGTCTGCTTCGTTTCATCTGCTTCGTTTCGTCTGCTTTGTTTCCTTTTCTTTGTTTCATCTTCTTTGCTTCGTCTACTGTTCGATTCATTTGTTTTGCTTTGTTTGCTTTGTTCCGTCTACTTTTCGATTTGCCTACTTTGCTTCGACTGTTTTCAATTCATCTACTTTTTCAACTAGTTTCGTCTGATCCTATCGTCTGCTCCATTTTTTACCCTTCAGATAATAGAATTTGTCTTCAAGGTCTTCATGAAAGTTATTAATCTTGAAGTCCCCTTTCGTATCCTCCTATGATGATCTTAATCTGACATCTTTAGTGATAGTTATACAAATTTGTCCCAAGATAGGTTCAACATGATTGATGATAAAACTTTGTTTGATTCTTTTAACCATAACCTAGTTATTCGACCTCCAAATGAAGTGATTCTTGAACCAATAGTTTCTTAACACATTCTGTACCTCTATAGAATTTGATAGCATTTAGTGTTGATTTGAGAAAGATGAATTGAATCAAAGTAAGGGTATCGATTGGAAGAGTATGAATAGGAGGAATTTAAGTATAGTTTACTGTTTCAATATAAGAACAGTCCAAAAATGTTTGGGGCAATACTTTTGGAATTCTAAACTGAATGAATTGATTTAGGTGTTATTAGAAACTTAAGACAAGGGAGAACATTTTTCTAGAAGAAAGAGTGATGTTAGAATGTTCAAGGATATTGTT
>JAOQMP010000002.1:34251106-34275069 GCA_027563575.1 Erythroxylum pedicellare
TTGAGTATTTTTCTAATAATAACAAACTAAAGAAATCTATATGTAAGAAAGCTGTACATTTCTTTAGCCTACAAGTTATAGTTAGATCTATCAAAGCTAACTTTAATTAGTTAAGGTATAGATTAATGAAGTTTAGAATTATTCAAAGTGCACGGAAGAGAAAAATTCTTAACAATAAGACTTGAAAACACGTGAAAATGAAGAAACATATATGTAAGGCTAAAATTTGACTAATTTGACTCTAAAATGAGTTTAAAACACCCAAAAATCTTAGGAACTGGCCCGATTTTAGAAAAAACTAGTAAAAAGATACATGAAAAATCAAGTTGCTTCTTTTTACTTTGTTTATCAAGTAAATTAAATCCAAACTAAGAAATTAATTTATCTGTTGACACAACTCAGCCATGGAACATGAAAAAGCATGAACAAAGAAAGATTCAAATGGAGGAGGAAGGAACATGTTCAAGACGTTTCAAAAGTTTATAATCACAACTTTACTAAAAGTACTACTACCGATAGTAAAGTGTTAACAAAAATTGTTTTTATTAAGATTAATAGTAATTTTGATTGTGCTAACCTTAAGTCAAATGTAAATAGTGGTAGACTATAGGACAAAATGTATACATTACACGATGTTTGGGATCACAAAGAGCTTATACGCCCTTTATTTATTTTTCTCATTATAAGTAATGCTGCTTGATGTCATCTTACCTACGTCATAAGCGCAGCTAACGGCTAAAACGCAACAACTTGAGCGTTAGTGGAACGCTCTTAAATGTCATTTAGAGGAATTGTACTTATATCGTCGAAGGATCTAGGATGTATCATTTTAAAAACGTGCGAGTTGTTCATCTCATATAATTAAGATGCCTGGTGATTGACTTAGATTGGTTTCATATTAAGTAAGTAATGCATTTGCATATGCATTACGTCAATTGCATTTGCTAAATCTTTACATTTCTTGACAAAATTAAATGGAAGCTTCTATGAATGGTAGGGTTGAATTTCTAAAAGATAAAACAAAGGGCAAACAAGTAATGGAATCTTCACGTGTTGAAAAAGTGTCATTTTACTTGCTGTAATCGGTAAAATTAAGCACCAAACACCCAACTCAAGGGCAAGGGTCCGTGTGATAAAAATGGTGATTTGTTATTGGATAAAACTAATCAATAGCAAGTTGCTGGTTTATACAAACTGAAAAAAGGATACAGGGAAGGAAGATTATGGAGAAAATTCTCACCTCAAAATGATAAAATGGAGAGGATATGTTTGATCATAAAAAGCATAAGAAAGAAATGAAGCTGTTTTGGTGCACAGGAGAGCATGCTCCGAAAACATTTGTTGGTCAATTGTAAGCAGGAACTCAAAGAAATATATGTTTTTATATTATACAAAGACGAAGACTTAATAGATTCTAATTACTTAATTGCAAGTAAAGTGGGAACACCAGATAAGTGAAGAAACGCGTTTAAGACAGTCACAAGCCTTTACTCGCCAATTAGGAAGTCTTTCTTAATTAAATTCTCAAGTCATCAGCGCTTACTTTGATGAGATTACTATATTTAATAATAAATAAATAATAATGCATTCTAACCAAAAAAAAAAAAAAGTATGATAAGCATTATTCGTGGAATATTATATTTCTCAAATTATTAAGTTTGATTATTGAAGTATTTACGATATCAATATATTTCTCCTTTTTCCTTTTTTAAATTAAATTTTGTCATAAGTATTTACGATATGAATATAATCAATATTCTTTTGTACTTCTTTTATTATATATTGGCTATTTGAATTTTCTCTTTTTTATAATCTTTAACTTCAACTTTTTTCTGAGAAGCGCAGCTTTTCATTGACAATAAAAACATTATTACCCACCAATTACGTAGTTGTGCTTATCATTGGTATGCAATATAATAGTACGTATCAATCATACGAGGAAGCAGAAAGGCCCATCACTCTTAGCTGTTCTAAATCGAAAGATGATTTTAACAACGAAACATAAAATAAAACTAAATTAACTTCAACAATTGATCAAAAGATAATGTAATCAAATATCTATGTCTAGATAAGTACTTCTCCTAGGCGCAATTTTTACTTCATGATTTAAATAACATAAATTAGATATATCTTCTGGATCAACAGGACTTTTCGAAACAGTATTTTTAGTGACAACCTTTTAATGTCTTGTTAATCAATTCATATCTATACCATTACTAAAATCCTTTTAAGTGTCAAAAAACCCATGGAAGATTTTATTTTAATACTATAAAAATCTTCCTTAATTACTTATTTAACCCCCTCAACTTAAGCCATAAGCTCTCTCGAGTTGTCTATAGGTCAATTAAAATTTTATTTACTTTGTAGTATGAATCGAATAAATCAGCATTAAGACTAACAAGCATAGCTCACAAAAAAAATCTGAAATTGTAAATTAAATTATATCTAGAAGTGAATCCAGATAAACTCTTATCTATGCCAATGAATTGATCTAATAAGATGAAATATAGTCTTGATTCTCTTGTAAAAAAACAGCATAAAATTGATTCCCCAATGGTTGGAGAAGCCTTTCTATGGCTTCCCCTAGTTTTTAGGAAGAAAATGATGTTTCTTATGTGTATTTTCTGTAAAAGACAACTAAAGTCCTGTACTTTTATTCCGAGTAAGACATTGTTTGCTCCGTAGTCGTGGCTCAATCCCTAGGCCTTAGTATATCTTCTGGGTGATAGACACAACATTTAGCATGGTCGTGTCTCTAATTCATGGATATCGTCATTTTCTTAAAGATAAATACATGGACTTTGGCACGACTCTATCTCTTAACCATGGATCACTTTGTTTTCTCTATGACTTCCACATACTCTCCTACATGGTTATAGCTCATGCCATGCCACTTGTTGTACTTGATACTTCTAGGTCATGGATAGGTCTATGGGCGTGGGCTAGACCAAGTTCTTTCAAAATTATGAATTTATGTATTTTTTTACTTCGAATTGTCTTTAATATTGAATAATGTCATCTTAATATCTGATTTACATAAATAATTAAAAAAGATATACAAAGGCAATTTAATATTAAAATCAAGTAAAATACTTAACAAAATACGTATGTAGTTCATGCACATCAAATATCTCCACATATAAGCTTTTTCTTGCCCTCAAGCAATTCAATTCCATCTCTCTTAACATAAAATTGTAGCAATTTTAGGAAAGAATTCAACAATAATAAGAGTAACAAAGACTATGCATTTTGAATTTAGTTGAAGTATTGATCAATGAATTAGGTATTTAAATAGTTGGATTAAGTAAAAAGTTAATTCAATTTACCTTAACAATCTTTCAAACATCAACTTAATCTACAAAATTCAACTTAATACATAAAATAAACATACACGGGATTTAAACTTTCATATATTTTGATAAACTAAATTAATAGAAAAATAAAACCATAAACTTTAAATTAATGAAGAATTAGAGGTTTGATTGAAAGGTCAGTTAAACTTTTGATACGAAAGCAAATATCTTATTAAGAATGCTTCCAGTTACTCAATTAAGTCATTATTACAAATGGTTATTAGCATTATTCTTTAACTTCAGTCTTTTATCTTAAGTTAAACCCAATGGAGTGAAGTTGTCTGTGCTCACTTACTCAAATATTTTTGTTTTTTATTTATCCATATTTTTATGGGATAATTTAATACTTCAAAAGAATTCTCTTCAAACTTGATGATATGCCTAAGTTATAAAAAAATATTATAATGCAAATTAAGTATCTTTGGTCAACATTATTGGAGAATATTATAACTAAATTATTCATCAATGCTCATAACTATTAGCTTAGACTAATTAACTAACATACCAACTAATCTTATAATGTGTCATCTTAACTAATTTCCTTCGTTAAAAAAATTGTAGCATTGTTATAAACATATATAAAAAACTTCTTTGGCCCATTTTTTTTGTATACTATCCAAGGTGATTTTGATTACTGATTGATATTTTGATAAAGATCATAATTGTTTGTTAGTTACCGATAGGATTGTTTCAAATCAAATCTAGAAGTCACTATTCAATTTTTATCTATTTAAATTGGGATTCCTTGTATAAACCTCCAAAGAGGATAATCATAATTATTGGATATCTAGGTTAAAGTATAATTAAATCAAGAAGGTGAAATGAAAATAAATAAGTAATTACTAGTTTTCATCATTGATTAATAAACTAATTCTTCGTTGCTTATTTCATTTTTTTAATTATCAATTCTTTGTTTTAGTTTATCTTTTTGTGATTTATCGCATTGTTTACCTTAAACAAAGTTTACAAAAATTGTTAGGTGACTATTCCAATCCTTGTGGGATGATACTTTTTATGCAATAAGATATGACTTGTATACTAGCAATTAAAAGAGTTTCTAATTTAAAACTTTAACAAGTTTTTAAATTAAAACTTTTTTGGTAACATTATTGAGAATTGTTTTGTAGAATCTAATACAATTTGAGTTACCTTAATGTAAGGACTTTAATACTTTTTTTCGTGTGATTGTAGTTGCATGAAAGCAAGATCTACAAGGAGTTCAAGCAAACTAATAAACATTTAAGTTTTCAACATCAGTAAACAATAGAGCGAGATTCGAAAATTAAGATATCAAGAAGCAATAGAGACATCAATGGCAGAAGAAAGGAATGAAGGAGAACAATAAATAACTCTTATAGATTTCATGAGACCAGGGTTTAATATTAACCAATAAGGAATAACGATACCACCAGTGCAGACCAATACTTTTGAAATTAAGCTAATGCTGATGAATATGCTACAATCTAATGTCCATTTTTATGGACTAGCCAATGAGGATCTAATGCTCATTTGGAAAATTTTTTATAGATTTATGAAATGTTTTGATAAAATAGTTTATCGAAGGATGTAGCCAAGATGACCTTTTCTTGGTTCACACTTAAAGAATAAGTCAAGGCATGGTTGAATTCTCTTAGCCAATTAAAACATCAAAGCAACTAGTACAAGCCTTTTATGTTAAATTTTTTTCCTTGGCAAAGACCATTAGGATTATAGAGGTGGTAAGTAACTTCAAGGAGGGTCATTGTATGAAGCATGGAAGAGATTCAAAGATTTGCAATGGAACTATCCACATTATAAATTGCCCAAAGAGTTCCATTTACAAACATTCTATAATAGTGTAAATCTGCCCATGTGAGGCACCATAAATGTTATAGCTAGTGGTTCGCTAATGAGGAAAATAGTTAATGTCGTACATGATTTGTTGGAAGAGATGGTAAACAACAAGTGTCCATGGATGTCGGAGAGGAGTAAACAGTAACCAATCTGTAAAGATCAAATAGGAGTTTTTATTATATATTCAATGACAACATTATAAATGGAGTAGCAAACTTAGCCAAATAACTGAACAACCTGAAAGCCACTTCTTCCAGCGTAATCTAGGTAATTCAACAATGATGTGAAATATGTGGGAAAGAAAGTCACGTCATAGTTGATTATTTCCTAATAAAAAATAATAATATGTAGTAGTGACATGCCTGTTATGGTCGTGATAGAAGGTCTCCCCCACTGTTATGATCGTCGCACCCTTGTCACGATCGTGACATAATATGATCACACTAGGTCATGATTGTGAAACCCATGTCATGAGTGATAAAAGGTAAATTTTCTAGGGTCACGATTGTGATAGGTGTTGGCCTGATGCGAGAATCTCCTTCTATTTTGAGAATTTGAGGGTATTTTTGGTTTTTGAGGCTTAGGTAAAACCTAGTTTTTACCCTAAATGGAAAAAGAACTATATAAAAATATTAAATGACCCTAATGAGACCTAGCCATTATTTTCCAAATTGAGAAAGATCATGAGGATGAGCAAGAAGAAGAGAAGAGAAGAGGAGCATCTGCAGCTATTATCCAAACACTCTAACCCAACCATTTCAAGTTCTTTTCTACTTTTTATTGTATATTTACTTCATCTTAATGAATTGGGTTTGATAATGTTGAACATGTTGTTAATGATGTCTAATTTCATTATGGGATTTATTCTTGAATCATTTTTGTGACTTAATTGCTTTTAATGTTAATGAAATGTTTAGGTATTATGATATTTATGGTTTTTGCATACTTCAATAACAAATAGAGAGATTTAAACGATAGTAACAAAATTAGGTTGGGTTATGAGAATTAACAACCTAATATATCACATAAATATCAAATCAATGATCATATGAAGAGAAATATTGTGTGAGGACCCAATTATCTAATAGTTTGCTTAAGAACTAATTGAAGATGCAGGCTATTTTTGTTAATTGAGAGATTGCAAAATCATAATTTCAAAATCAATTAGGGATTATTAATTAGGGTCAAATTGTTGGATCTCGAAAGAGAATAATCTTATTTAGAATTCTAGGATTGGTACCAATTAGATCAAAAGTGATTAAGGTAGCAAAATAATGATAGAATGAATCACATTTTCTTATAATTGTTTAATATTGCCTTATTGGAATTTCTCATTTGTTAAGTGGTTAATGCTTTATTTTGATTTATTTGTTAATTTTTGGAATTTCAATTTGAATCAATCCTTACTCAATTGCTTAATTTTTTGTTTAGTTTTATTTTCATTTAATCACATTTTTTATAACCTTAGACAAAGTTAGGATTTAATTAATTTAGCTAATTCCTCGTGGGACTGACACCTCAACTACTATGCTTTATGATATGGGCACTTGTGAAACATTAAGTGTCTTATATAAATAAAACTTGCACAATAGTTATAGCTTCCATAATTACCAACCACATGGCCTCAAAACTGAAGGATCCAGGAAATTTTACTATACCATATGTAGTTAGTCATTTAGAATGTTCTAAGTGCTTATGTGACTTTGATATAAGTATTAATCTTATACCTTTGTCCTTTTTTAGAAAATTGGATGTGGAACTAACATCCATGCTTATTTAATTAGCAGATCACTCTATAAAGAAACCATTTGGCATGGTGTGCCAATTAAAGTGGACATGTTTATTGTTCTTATGGATTTCATAATGTCAAACTTTAAAGAGCATCAAAATTGTCTATTAATTCTGGAAGAATTGTCTATTAATTCGTAAACATCTTTCTTGAATATTTCACTTTCAATTCTCTTATTTTCTCCTTTTCCATGTAATTTAAAAACACCTCTAAGTTTTACTTTATAAACGACCAACCAATTTAACTTATCTCGTTGTAAGTTGGAAAAAGGAAAATAATACACCTGGATTGCTTGCATTGCCAACACGAAAGGTTCAAATTGTCTAAATCTTCTTCACTGGTTGATTTCAACTATATTGTATCAGCTATGTACTTTTGTACTAACATTAAGAGTTGGATTAAACCAGTCACACTTAATTATCATACTCCGCTTTACTAGCAGTGTAGAGTACTCAATTTTAAGTATCTCAATAATTTTACTATAGTAATCCATCAATTCTCCCTCTATGTAAACCCCACTATTTACTATTTCTATGCTATGACTATGATATTTTGTATGAAATTTGTATTCATTAATAAAATACATCGAACACAATTTAACAGTTCATAAATGTCCTTTTGCAAGATCATATATAAACTTGTTCTTTATTGGAATGATAATTCAACCATTTCAATAATTGTAAGTCAAAACTTACATATTTCTCGAACCATTGAGGAAAGTGTCTTTCAACTTCTTTATTAATATCATCCTGTGTTTTTTAGGGCATTAGCTCATGTAACCATTCCTTGTATAATCTAAAGGCATTATTATGTATTTTAATTATGAAAAACACTAACTTCGAAAAACCAAAAAAATCAATTTGAAAATCAACATCAACTTGCTGTATAAAAGGTTGAACCTCTTGATAATTTAATGAAATATAACCATGGGTAGCCTCTATTTCTTCCTTTTTTAATATTCTTCTTGTTGACCATCCATATGTTTGTCTAAGATATATGAAAATGAATAAGTTGCCGTCAACATCACCCATTCCTCCCACATCATCATTGCGAGGAACTTTTCTTTCTCTTGTGTGTACAACTGCTCAAAATAATATGAATAAAATGTACTTGTTTCTTCTACTAAATAAGCATTATATATCGAACCTTCAAATTTAGCCTTATTTTTTACATTTGTCCTTAAGTGATGCAAACATCTACATTACAAATAGCTATTGATATACAATTATATGATTAAAACATGCTATAATTCTAATTTAAATATTTACTATAATTACCTCTCAAACGGATACACCCATCGATATTGAAATGAACTAGCAAGTTTAGCCTTGTATGCTAAATGCATTGGTAGATGCTCCATACAATCAAAGAAGCTTAGAGGAAAAATCCCTTCTAATTTGAATAAGATTACTGGAATTTCCCTTTTTAATTTTTCCATTTCAACCAACTTTATTTCAAATGATGATAACCTTTTGAGAAAGAAACTTAATTCTATCATGGCTTCCCAAACCTTATTCTGTAGCAACTCTCAAATTGCAATTGGAATTAACTTTTGCATAAATACATGACAATTATGAATTTTCATCCTAAATAATATGTACTTCCTCATGTCCGCACACCTTGCCACATTTGAAACATATCCATAGGGAAAATTTAGACTTTTCAACCATTCAAACAAAATTTCCTTTTATTTTTTATCCAAAGTGTAATACGCCTCGGATATTTACCGGTGTGAAGATCTTGTACAAACAAGCTTCAAATCTCAACTCGTGATTTTGCTTTATCCCTCTCCCTTCAATATTCATTATGGTATTGAATAAATTGTCAAAAATATTTTTTTCAATAGGCATCACATCTAGATTATGACGTATCAAATTAGTTTTCTAATATGACAAATCGCAAAATATACTTCATTTTCTCTGAGCAAAAATTTTGCTAATGCTTGTATTAACTTCATCACCTTCAAGTTCTGTAACTTTTAGCAACCCTAATTCATTAATCTCATGCAATATCTCTTCACCAGCTTTGTGAGGTGGAGGAGGTGTTTATACCTTCTTATTCTTAATGAACTCTTATTTATTGCGTTTAAATGGATGATCCGGTATAAGAAATTTCCTGTAGTTCTCAAACTAAGATGTTTTGGTCCCGTTTGGATGATAAAATACATCAGAATCATTGTCACAATAAGGACAAATCAATTTTCCTGCTCTGCTCCATCCAAACAAAATAAAAAAAACACCACAAAATCACTAATAGTCCACGTCAAAGCTATTCTCAACACAAATTTTTGTTTAAGAGATAAATCATGTGTCGACACACCATATTCCCAAAGCTAATGTAATTTAAATACTAATGGTTGTAAGAATACATCAATTTTATGCTTTACATTTCTGGGCCCTAGTACAATCACCGTTAAGAGCATATATACCTCATTCATATATATCCATGGAGGAAAATTATAAGGAGTAATTATGATTGGTCATGATGAATATTATTGCTCAGATTGACCAAAAGGTTGGAATCCATCTGTCGACAATTCCAACCTAACATTTCGACTTTCAGCTGCAAACTCATAATAGGTTTTATTGAAATGTTTCCATGCCAGTGCATCTGATGGATGACTCATTATTCCATCTTCCTGTTCATGTTCATTATGCCATCTCATGTGAGATGCAGTAAAATCAGAGGCATATAGTGTTTAAAGTGTCGGAGTTAGTAAAAAATAATAAATTCTCTTCCAAGTTACTAATTTTTGTTTTGTAGTACACTTTCTAGGTTTGAAACTAGATTCACCACAAAATTTACACTCTTGCAATTCCACATCATCTTCCCAAAACAACATACATACCAATTTGCAACAATCAATTTTTTTTAACTGGCAAACTAAGACCCCTAATAAGTTTCTTCATATAGTAAAAATTATCAACCATTGTATGACCAGAAAGCAATGATTCATTATACCAACCAAGAATTTTATCAAAACATCAATTAGAGATATGCCCTTCAGATTTTATATTAAATATTCAAGAAATTGAAGACAATCGATTCATCGTCTCATAATTTGGACATAATTCTTGGTCAACTGATTGTAGTAAGGCAAAAACCTATTTTGCATGTGAGTTTGGTTCTTCTTGAAGATTTTTTATATTTTTCTTAAAGGTATAACTGGCTGCATTATAAACCATTTGGATGTAAGGATTTTTAGTTGCACCTACATTATTTTCTCCAAATCTAGTCCCCCTATCAAGTCATCCACATTTATTGATGAGTTTACTTCATTACCGCTTGAAGTGTTACAAATCAATGGCTCCCCATATCATGCCCACTCAAAATAATTTGGAATAAACCCTTTTCTTAAAAAATGGAGATTCACCTCATCATTAGGAAGAAAATAAATATTTTTACACCTTTTACATGTACATTTGATCTTTGGGCCATCCATATATGTAGGTTGAGAACATGCATAGTAAATAAAGCTTCAACTTCTTCAACAAAATCATGATTAATGAAACCATCAAGTGTTAATCATCTATACATACAAGATCTATCAACATTACTCGTTTATGCAAAACTATTATTTAAAAAAGTGATTTCATAGTTAGTACCCTTCATTTATCCTAAGTATGTATAACATTTAATCTTTACTTTACATAACATCCGCTCAGTTTTTATAGATCTTTAACCATCTCCCCTTTAAATTGAAACCAACCTATCCCACCATATGAGTTCACAATTACAAAACTTAATCGCAACCAATTCTGCCTTAGTGATTGTATAATCACCATATTCTAACTCATGATAACCTTACAAATGAACTATAATTCATACATCTATCCATCAATTATTCTAGCAATACTCCAAATGTGAATAGAAGTTCGACGATTTATTTGATAAAAGTGACATTAAAAAGTTAAAAAAGTACATACATGTATTAAATCCAACACTACATTGAGCAATCACAATGAAGTTCAAGTATTTATGTTTGAATTAATCATATACAAGTTCATTTCCCAATTTTGAATTTTAACAAGCACTATAGTACGTGGCATTTGTTATACCATATGAATCGAGAAAGCAAGCTCTTGCGATGACTCCTAAGATCGTGGAGTTTTTCATTGATAAGCCTCATAGGAGATGCATCATAAGTTTCCAGCCTATATACTGTTTTAAGGGTTTATTATGCAAAAAATTGTCATGTCTATTAAACCTATGAATTTCTTATGTTAATAATAAGTTTGAATTAATCACAATGAAGTTCAAGTATTAATGTTTGAGTTAACCATCAACATTTACAAAGTTTGAATTTAAACAAGCACTATGGTACGTGGCATTGTTATACCATATGAATTGAGAAAGCAAGTACTCTTTGTGACTCCTAGTATTGGGGCATTTTTCACTGATAAGCCTCATCGGAGCTACATCATAGGTTTTCAGCTTATATACCATCTTAGGGGTATATTATTCAAAGAATTGTCATGTTTGTTAAACCTATAAATTTTTTATGTTAATATTAAGTTTAAATTAATCACAATGGAGTTCAAGTATTCATATTTGAATTAATAACCTACAAGTTTATTTCTAAAGTTTAAATTTAAATAAGCACTATGGTACGTGGGATCGTTACACCATATGAATTGAGAAAACAAGTTCTTGCTGTGATTCTTAGGCTCGTGAAATTTTTCACCGATAAGCCTCATGGAAGCTGTATCATGGGTTTCCAAGCCTGTATACCGTATTAAGGGTTTATTATGCAAAGAATTATCATGTCTGTTAAACCTTTGAATATAATATGTTAATACTAAGTTTGAATTAATCACAATGAAGTGCAAGTATTCATGTTTGAATGGTATAAGTTCATTTTCAAAGTTTGAATTTAAACAAGCACTATAGTACATGGCATTTGTTACACCATATGAATCGAGAAAGCAAGTTCTCGTGATGACTCCTAGGCTTATGGAATTTCCCCCAATATGCCTTAAAGGAGCTGCATCATGGGTTTCCATCCTACTTACCATCTTAGGGGTTTATTATGCAAAGAATTGTCATGTCTATTAAACCTAAGAATTTCTTATTTTAATATTATGTATGAATTAATCAACATGAAGTTCAAGTATCCATGTTTGAATTAATCACCAATAAGTTCATTTCTAAAGTTTGAATTTAAACAAGCATTATGGTATATGGCATTATTATACCGTATGAATTGAGAAAGCAAGTTCTCTCAGTGACTCCTAGTCTCGGGGAATTTTTCACCGATAAGCCTCATAGGAACTGCATCATAAGTTTCCAGCCTATATACAATCTTAGGAGTTTATTATGCAAAGAAATGTCATGTTCTTTAAACCTATAATTTCTTATGTTAATATTAAGTTTGAATTAATCACAATGAAGTTCAAGTTTTCATGTTTGAATTAATCACCAACAAGTTCATTTCCAAAGTTTGAATTTAAACAAACACTACGATACGTGCCATTGTTATACCATATGAATTGAGAAAGCAAGTTCTCTTTATAAGTCCTAGTCTTAGGGAATTTTTCACGGATAAGCCTCATAGGAGCTACATCATAGGTTTCTAGCCTATTAATCATCTTAATGGTTTATTTTGCAAAGAATTGTCATATCTATTAAACCTATAAATTTCTTATGTTAATATTAAGTTTGAATTAATCACAATGAAGTTCAAGTATTCATGTTTGAATTAATCACCTACAAGTTCATGTCCAAAGTTTGAATTTAAACAAGCACTATAGTATGTGACTTTGTTACACCATATGAATCGAGGAAACAAGTTCTTGTTGTGAATCCTAGGCTTATGAAATTTTTCACTGATAAGCCTAATGGGAGCTATATCACAGGTTTCTAGTCTATACACTATATTAGGGCTTTATTATGTAAAGAGTTATCATGTCTATTAAACCTATGAATATAATAAGTTAATACTAAGTTTAAATTAATCATAATGAAGTTTAAGTATTCATGTTTGAATTAATCACCTACAAGTTCATTTCCAAAGTTTGAATTTAAATAAGCACTATAGTATGTGGCATTGTTACACTATATGAATCGAGAAACCAAGTTCTCATTGTGACTTCTAGGCTCATGGAATTTTTATTGATAAGCCCCATGGAAGCTGCATCACGGGTTCCCAGCCTATATACCATCCTAGGGATTTATTATGTAAATAATTGTCATGTCTGTTAAACCTATGAATATAATTTATTAATACCAAGTTTGAATTAATCATAATGAAGTTCAAGTATTCATGTTTGAATTAATCACCTACTAGTTCATTTCCAAAGTTTGAATTTAAACAACCACTATGGTACGTGGCATTGTAATACCATATGAATCGAGAAAGCAAGTTCTCTTTGTGACTCCTAGTCTCAGGAAATTTTTCACCGATAAGCCTCAAGGGAACTACATGATGGGTTTTTAGCCTATATACCATCTTAGGGGTTTAATATGCAAAGAATTGTCATGTCTATTAAACCTATAAATTTCTTATATTAATATTAAGTTTCAATTAGTCACAATGAAGTTCAAGAATTCATGTTTGAATTAATCACCAACAAGTTCATTTCCAAAGTTTGAATTTAAACAAACACTATGGTACGTGACATTGTTATACCATATGAATCGAGAAAGCAAGTTCTCATTATAACTCTTAGTCTTGGGAAATTTTTCACCAATAAGCCTCATAGGAGCTGCATCATAGGTTTCTAGCCTATATATCATCTTAGTGGTTTATTGTGCAAAGAATTGTCATGTTTGTTAAAGCTATAAATTTCTTATGTTAATGTTAAGTTTGAATTAATCACAAGGAAGTTTAAGTATTCGTGTTTGAATTAATCACCTATAAGTTAATTTCCATAGTTTGAATTTAAATAAGCACTATAGTACATGACTTTCTTACAGAATCAAGAAAACAAGTTCATGTTGTGACTCCTAGGCTTGTGAAAATTTTCATCGATAAGCGTCATGGGAGCTATATGACAAGTTTCCAGCCTATTTACCATATTAGGGCTTTATTAGACAAAGAATTATCATGTCTATTAAACCTATGAATATAATATGTTAAACTAAGTTTAAATTAATCACAATGAAGTTCAAGTATTGATGTTTGAATTAATCACCTACAAGTTCATTTCCAAAGTTTGAATTTAAACAAGCACTGTAGTACGTGGCATAGTTACACCATATGAATCGAGAAAGAAAGTTCTCGTTGTGACTCCTAGGCTCATGGAATTTTTACCAATAAGCCCTATGGGAGCTGCATCACAGGTTTCCAACCTATATACCATCCTAGGGGTTTGTTGTGTAAAGAATTGTCATGTTTGTTAAACCTATGAATATAATATGTTAATACTAAGTTTGAATTAATCACAATGAAGTCCAAAGTTTGAATTTAAACAAGCATTATAGTACGTGGCATTGTTACACCATATGAATCAAGAAAGCAATTTCTCGTTGTGACTCCTAGTCTTAGGAAATTTTTTACCGATAAGCCTCATGGGAGCTGCATCATAGGTTTCTAGCGTATATACCATCCTAGGGGTTTAATATGTAAAGAATTGTCATGTCTGTTAATCTATGAATATAATATGTTAATACTAAGTTTGAATTAATCACAAGGAAGTTCAAGTATTCATGTTTGAATTAGTCACCTATAAGTTCATTTCCAAAGTTTGAATTTAAACAAGCACTATGATACGTGGCATTGTTATACCATATGAATCGAGAAAGCAAGTTCTCGTTGTGACTCCTAGGCTTATGGAATTTTTCAACGATAAGCCTCATGGGAGCTGCATCACGGGTTTCCAACGTATATGGCGTCCTAGGGGTTTCTTATGCAAAGAACTATAATGAATTTATGATGAGCTTGTTTATTATGCAAAGAAGAAAATTTTGTTTCCTTATTATGCATTTGATTATCCATAAGATCTCAAACTCATTCCACATACAGTAATTACTTATGTATTCCATACATTTCCTCATCAATGATTCAAACAAAACCTAAATGAGGCTATATGGGTTAGAATTTGTTATACATGAATTATGATTGGATTTATCATGAATTTTTGCAATGTAAATGTGTACTCAATTAGGCATGGATTTGTAATTTGGAGGCCTCAATTGAGTTGTGGTTATTGGTGGTTAGAGAAGAGTCTTGTCATTATAGGAATGACCCCTTTTTCGGAAAAGGGATGTATGTTTTACAGTGGAAACTTTGCCAAATTTTTAGTAGGCTCCACGTAAAACGTGGCATTGCTATTTTTAAAATAGAAAATAGAAATTTTTAATATTGAGTTATGGTCTTATTCTCGAGGCATGTAAAATTAGTTTAGGTTTTAAATCCTAATAGTCATTCCCACTTTTCTTTCTATAAATCAATCAAGACCAGAACCTTCTACTTCGAGACGCTAGGTTTGGCGCGAAGGAGCACATTCTACCTATAAGTTAATATTTATGGTTATGAACATGCACTAGAATTAATTCTCATATTCATTATGCAAATCATTATCATTATCATATGCACTCATGTATACATATTTTTTAATGCATTGTTATGCTTGCCTTAATATGTGATTATTTAGAGGATTATTATGGTATAAGCTACTTGGTGGGCATCACTAGGTTGTGCGTCTAATGAGTCAATTGGTCGTGTATTGATTAGGGTTAGCATTTGATCCATTGATGGATTAGTTGATTGAGTAACGAGAAAGTTAGGGTGGTTTAGTTGAACTTGCTCTCGGATGGTAATCATGTCATAGTGAGGTTGTGGCGGTTCAACTAATTGTGACTCTCGGATGACATTCCGCTACATTGGACCAAGTGACCCGTCTGGAACAAGAGAGTCCCTATGGCTATAATATGTGGGTAAGAGGTATGTTATAGGGTCATTTGTCAGTCCTCCACTATTATTTGTGATTTGTGATTGTGTTGATTATATGACATGATATTGATATGAGAAATGCATTTATTTTTACGAACAAAGTCATATGTTATGAAGTTGCATTTATAGATGTAATACATATAAATATATATATTTATATATCATTTGAAATCCTTGGGAGTGAATAACATAACCATAGTATTAATTCACTCGGAGAAGTCTATCTCCCCTCTACTATTTTTCAAGATCTTCTTTTCAGATCTCTTTGAATAGGGTACTTCGTCGATCTTCTTCCTCTCTGGCGATTTGATGTATATTTGTTAGTGATCTTTGACTCTAGAGTCACAGCAGTCTTGTATATGTTAGATTTCCTTTGTAGTAACTGTCTCAATGTTGTAGGGAATTGAGGATTGTATATTGTTAGAACTGTTTGATTGTTACAATTATGAGTTTGATCATTTTGAAATTTCATCTTCATTATGGATATAGGGATTTGATGGTATTTTAATCTTGCTAAGGGTCCAGTAAACCTTGAGTTTATTGCTCCTTTAGCGCTGGTCATTGTCCAAGGTTAGAGTTGTGACATCTTCTGCCATTACTTTCTATTATAGAGGATCAGAGCTTACCTTGAGGTCGAAATATAAAAAGAAAATAGAAGGGTGACATATTAATATGACAAGGAGCAGGTTAAGATATAAAAGGTTCTTATGAATTAGTAAATAGAGGACAAGGAGCAGGTTAAGATATAAAAGGTTCTTATGAATTAGTAAATAGAGGAGGATCATTTTGAGGAAATAATAGATCCACATCTAGTAAAGATGATGGCATTAAGCATAAGTTGATTTAAACTTTTAAAACTATTAAATAATAATCTTGTAGAGAATATCATGAAACAAGGATATAGTGGGATTAGGAACAATCAACCAAAAGATTCACTATATAAAATTTTGAAAAAGATGAGATCTTCTTATATTCTTAAAAGGTCATATGTTGAGATATATAAAGTCTTCGTGATAAGGGATCTTAACATCTATACCCTTTATGTTGTATCTCATACGTTAAGAAACAATGTAATCATGATCTTGATTCAAGTTTAATGTATTCATGTGGTTGGAGAAGCATAAATAACTATTGCTAAAGACTTTAAAGGTTTGGTAGTCACGTGCACGATTATACAAGCATTTATAACAAGAAATTACCTAAAATAAAAGAAGGAATACGATTGATATTATAAACAACAATAAGAGAAGCCTATCCCTAAAAGGTTTATGGATAAAAGGAAGATAGAAAAAAACTTGGATAGTATTAATTCAGCTCTACCATTTTGTTAAGAGGTATATGGACAAGATCTTTAGATAATAGTTCCTTATTGATTAAGAAAATGAGTGAAATACTTTTCTTTAATATTCTTTAGTATTATCAATTTAAAAAACTTTGATTTTGTAAGAAAACTAAGTTTGAATATAGCAAACTTTTAGCTATAGTCTACCCCATCGTTTTTTCTTTCAGGAAGGCAATTGTTTTAACAAGATTAATAGTTATTTCATTGTGCTATCCTTAAGTCAAATGTAAATAGTGGCAGACGGTAGGACAAAATGTCCACATTACAAAGAAATTCACGCCCTACTTTTTTCTTTTTTCCCATTATAAGTGATGTCATCTTATCTACGTCATAACCGCGGCTAACGAGTAAACAGCAACAACTTTAGCATTAGTGAAAGCATAAGGATATATTTAAGGGCAAAACATGAGCAACTTGTCCTTTGTATAATTGTTAATAATAATCGGACCAGGTTACTCCTGCATGTGCGCATTTGGTTGAAGAACATTTTTAAACGTTATTTAGAGGAATTGTACTTATTTGGTGGAAAGATCTAGGATGTAATTAATTAAGATCCATGGTGATTGACGTAAGGCTGGTTTGATATTAAATAAGTAGTGCATTTCGTCTGGAGTGTCATCTTCAAGATTAATTGCATTTGTATATTAAACAAGTAATGAAATCCTCACGCGTTGAAAAAGTGTCATTTACTTAAAGTTTAATAATTACTCAAGGCCAAGGGTTGGTGTGATAAAAATGGTGATTTATTTACACCTTCCTTCCTGGGTTATACAAACTGAAAACAGGATGGAGGAAACTAAGGTTATGGATAAAATTCTCACCTCAAAATGGAGGGGATATGCTTGATCATAAAACGCATAAGAAATAAATGAAACTTGCTGCTCAAAAAAAATTTGTTGGTCAATTGGAAGCAGATCTTAAAATTTGTTGTAAGAACTGAAACAAGCAGAAGTCTTTATTGGAGGAATTGAAGGTAGTGGTGACCCAAATTACCGACTATATTCTTAAATCTTATGAAGTCAAAGTTTCTATATATTATAATTACTTAATTGCAAGAACACCAGATAAGTGAAGAAACACGTCAAGACAAAGAGAAATAAGTCACAAATCTCACATGTTTACACGCTAACTAGGAAGTCTTTTTTAATTAAATTCTAAGTCATCAGCGCTTGCTTTGATGAGATGAAATGTATACGCCATTGCTATACGATTCGTTGTGAATTTTCTTTACATTTCTTTTGGCTCATTAAGAATGATAGATATTGTAAAATTTCCTTGCTGGGCTTTTGTATGTAAGGTGGCAAAATCTGCTTGGCCCGGCCCAGTTTAGCAATTCGTGGTGATTTTTCTTTATATTTCTTTTGGCTCATGAAGAAACATAGATATTGTAAATTTTGTTGCTGGGCTTTTGTATTCGGGGATGTCAAAATCTGCCTCGGGCCTTGAGCTCCAACAATCGAGCCTTAGGCTCAGACCAACAATCTCAGGCCTAGCCTAGGGCTCAAGATCGGAACTCAAACAACAAAATAACATTGTTTTTTTAAGCAAAAGAAAATTACATAATAAGCAAAACGACGTCTTTTTTGCTTTTAATTAACTTCGAGAATCGCATGCAACCTACCATTCTTCTATTCTTCTTCGCCTCATCATCTATTCTTCATTTTTTTCTTCTTTTGTTTGAGTTCGATTGTTGTTCTTCACTTCCTCTGCTTCTATTCTCTATCTCTCCCATTAGTGTACACTCTCCCAGCTCCCTCGTCAGTCGTCATAAGTCCATCGCACCACCGCACCACCATTTTAAAGTCACCGACACCAGTAACTAACCAATGTGTTAATAAGGTAGTCTTTCTCATCAAATTTGGTTTATTATTAGTATTTGATTGTTTGGAGAGTATTGTGGTTTGGTGATTTAACTAATTTTTATTGTGATTTTTACTAATGGGAATACGACATAATGCATGTATAATGTTTGATTAATGCTCCTGCCGACACCCAAAATTGAAATCGTTAATCAACTAAATAGTTTTATCCAATATTTTCCTTAATGGATTAATTTTAAATTGTTTCAATAAAATTTTCTTTTACATTTCATTAATTTATTGTTGACAGTGCGTCGTAATACTAGTCCAAATAAAATAATTAGACTACTATTACAGCAGTGATGAGTCTAGGCCGATCCCACAGAGAGTGTGTGTAAAGTTGTTGAAATGAAATTAATTGGTATTTAGGTTAAGGAGGTTTTGGACTTTGAAATAAGAAAATAAAATAAAACTAGACTAATAAAAACAAATTAACGAAAACATGTGAAAAATGATAAAAGTGGAGAATTCAGTAGGGACCGGTTATTTGCTTCAATCTAGGCCTACACCTAAATTAAGCATATTTCATTGATTTTTATTCTCAAACCTCTCTTAGCAACTATTAATTGTGGGTTATAATTAACATGAATTTTCCCTTAGGTTTTGTTTAATCAAGATACGATCGTTAATTAAACCTAATTAATGAATAACCTAGGACACGATATCTATATTTAATTAAGCAATAGCATTACGTATAGAAAAATCTATTAATAAAGACAAAAACTACATACGATGTGTCATTTAACTTAGGTCATGTTATCCCTAATGATTACGAATCATTAGTCGCTACACATGAACTTCAACATAACAATTACATCAAAATTCTAGCAATGAGTTTGCAAATAAATGATTCAATAAACGCATTAAAATCATCTTTTCACAATACCCAATGGGTTCATATATAAATAACTGAACAGTAATGAAAATTCGATTATCCATACTCAAAACCCAAATCAATCAACATAGGATAACACAATCAATTTTTAATGAGAGAAAGAAATAGCAAAAAGAGTAAAATACACCTAACTCAGGTCATCGACGTCCCTGTAACCTCCAAATTGGCATTACGACATTTAGCCCTTCATGGGTCTCTCCCAAGAAAATGCTTCAGCCCCAAATTGAATAACCCAGTTGAATACCTCCCTAGCAATGGCTCCCTTCTCTGTTGCTAGCTACCCTTTACTATTCACTGATTTGACAAATTAACTTTGTTTGGCCACACTCCTATTCATGTTTTATTCACACCTGATGTGTAACATCCCGTTTTCTCCATGTTAAGAGCTAGAACCCTAGAATACTGAATATGAGAGATAATATTGAGAAAATAGGACATGCATTTTATGCTTGTGTATCATTTAGCATATATACACATGAATTTGATAATTGTACACATTAAAATGACTATATATGCACTCATTTGACATTTATCAGGTATAGTTGATCTTAATTGATTTATAAATGTGATTGCGAATAGTGAATATTTTTTCTTGAAAATTGATTTGGTTATTATAATAATTGATTTAGAATTTGTGGTGAAAATTTGGAAAACTTTTCTAAAATTATGAGTATTTTTAGACTAGGAAAAATACCAAATGGCAAGACAATTGATAAATGGTAGTTGAGATAATCGAAAAATGGTATTAGGATTTGTTAAGAATGTGACATTGAAAATTGGGTGACAATTGGATTAGAAATTAGGTAACAAATGGACTAGAGATTATATGGTATTGAGTGCCATTATTAAAAGATGTTAATTTGATTCTTTAAGAAGTAAGTGTCATAACGTGTGTCATGACACCCACCAAGCAATTGTTTACCTTGCTTTTAAACCCACCCCCACGTTATTTACTTTTTGAAAGACCATCTTTGTTTTTGTCTTTCACGTTTTCCATATGCTTTCTTCTCCATCTTTTTCATTTTCTTCACTCACAACCATATTACTCTCACCCTCATCACGTTGAGTTCTTGCTATTCTCCACTTTATCTTTTCAAGATCCTTATTATCTCTTCATCTTGCAAGCAAACACCTAACCTATTCCTCCTTGAAAAATTGATGATCATGTAAAGCTTGGAAAGCTAGGTTTATGTGATTTTGAAAAAGCTTGGAGTTTTATCAAGTAAGTTATACACTAATCTTCATGGGTTGTTCAAATATAACCATATGTGATGATAGTTTAAAGGTGAAATGATCATGATAGTGGAGCTAATTGTATGTTGTAACGTGGATGAGGAAATAAGTGGGTGTATGTCATATTTTTGTGTATAGGATGAGTGCAAGAAAATGATGAATGAATGTGTATATTGTGTTCTGTTTTTGAGAGTATGAAAACCATGGATTATAAGTTGTTATGTAGATGAAATAGATTAGGATTTAAGGTATAATGAAGGCAAAATTTATGCTTAAGAAAGGTGTTTGGGAAATGTTCTTGAAATGAGAAGAAATAAGATTTATGTATGATAGTAAATGATAAAGATTATGTTCTGTTTTTGTATGATTGATAAACAACAGTACATGGATGGTTTCATGGATGTTATTGAGTTAAAGATTGAGGTGAGAATGAAGAGAAAATGATGTAAAGTTGATTAACTATGAATAAGATGGTTTGTATGTAACATATAGGAGTTGAAAATCTGGAAAAGTGAAAGAAGAATTACTGGAGTATGTTAGCTATAGTGTTTTTACAAAACATGCATCTGTATTTTATCCATATCTTGATCTTTAAATATCCAAATGGAATGATTTTTAATTTTACATTAAACTAGAGATAGTTAGGTACAATTTTTATGATGGAATTTAATTTTAATTTTCACTCTATGGATTTCGAAATTTGGCTTGAGGTTGAGTATAGTGTGCTATTGCAGTGTGAGAATAATCTGTAGTCTTTTGGATATAACTTTCAAAATACTAAACGAAACTGCATGAATTTGATGTCATTAGAAACTTAAGACATATAAGAACATTTGTTTCAAGAATGTATTGCCTAAATACCTCATTTTCTTTGTCAAAATGGTCATCTAGTAGTTGTACAATCGTGGTACAGAGGGGTCATCTGGTAGTTGCATGATTGTGCACAAGCATGATCATGCACTGCAGTCTTTTTACCTTACCTTGGTGTCTTTGGACTTAATTGAGGTTTGAAATAAACCTAGATGGTTGCTAAAGTAAGTGGTTAAGTGATTAATAAATTTAGGATGTTGATTGACCTTAAAATTGAAAAATGGATAGACTTGATATGAATGTATCTCAATTTGGAAGTTATGGGTCGTTAGTGAAGTAAAAGTGTTTTTATGAATACTAAGAATTAGGTATGAATGAATAAATGAGAATTGGGAAATTTTGTGGATGTATAATGTTAGGAAAGGATTGCTAAATGTATGCTTGATGAATAGATGATTGATAAACTGAGGATAATCAAGTTTCACAAGATATGCATATGGATGATCATAAGATGTGAACTAAGGAAATATACCCTAGATTGTCGTTGTGCATGCATTATAGATATCACACACACACACACACACACATATATATATATATATTTGGATATTCATAAAAATGTACAAATTAGTAATGTGTGAATATGTATGTATTGCATGTTATAGAAGAGTAATTAGAGCAACAACATCCAGACATTGTCGGGATGTCGAGGTAATAACTATTTGGAGCATACTGTGGGTAACCTAGATGGTCTCACATTGATTTATTGTTTTGTTTAAATTCTGAATTAAATTATTATATGATGTCAATGTGTTGATTTCGGACATTGAATGTCTGAGGAGTTCGATGCATGGATAATATATATTAGAAGTGCTCATTATATATGAATTTGACAGAATATGTGATACTCAACTTAATTGTTGAATGCTGGACTAAAGTTCGACAATGAATGTGAATGTGAATGTGAAAAAATGGATTGAGCACAAGTAAATGATTGAATATATATGATGCATTTCACTATATAAATGCGTGATAACATAAGGCAGTTGTGACCGGAGTCACCAATAAAAAAGAGCTTAAAGCTAAAAATGTGGTAAAAGCCTCTAGCTCACTATGTATAATGAGTCATATATCCACAACGGATAAAGGAAAATTATTAATGAGGCCAGTACCCATAATGGATACAGGACAGTGAAAAAGATACTCGATCATAACAAAGTAATAAATGAATGTGAGTCTCATGAATGTTGTATATACATTTTAATATGCATTATATGAATGATTGAATTGAATTATTTGTGAACTTGAAACACGAACCGTATGTGTTATGTGTTATGAGTGAGCCATCGGTAATAGGTAGCTCATTGAGTTCACAAAACTCATCAAATTGCAACGTTGACTTTGCAGGTGCGAGAGAATGGGCTTAGCTTCTAAGATAACTTAAAAGAGATCTAGTATTGCTTTTGGATAGAAGAAATGACTCAAAGGTCGGTCAACTGAGACTGAAGGATTTAGATAGAATTTTGTATAGTTCCTCATTCATTTAGCATGTAGCATATTTTGTAATAGAGTTGTAGACTCTGATAGTTCTTTGTTATTGTATATAAGGACGAAGTGTGTAATGCTATAATGTATTCAGTTTTATGAAATGAAAATGAGAAATTGGGTTTTTAAATATTGTGATATTTATACTTTCCCCTTACTACACATCATCTATCTCTTGTAAAGTCAATTTTTGTCTATTTCTTTTCCCATATATATATATGTATATATCCTCAACCAATTTAGAATTACCGATGCATAACCATTATGAATTTTTGGTCTCAATTTTCCCTAATATCTTCTTATACTGGATTACAAACTCTTATCACAATACTCACATAACCACTTTGGTTCCAAATTCATCCTTTTATGATCATAACAATTTTATGATTTCATTTAATTCTGCTTGTACAC
>JAOQMP010000002.1:34290147-34309400 GCA_027563575.1 Erythroxylum pedicellare
ACTCTATTATTCCTGAATCATACCCAATTCCTCATCAATAACCTCTCTTATTCCAGTTCAAAATTATTCAATTAATAGCTCATAAATTGTCAAACCAGAAACTTTTACATTATTATGCCTATAGTCCTAGTTTTTTCCAAATTCAAGAACACCAAATTAACATCTTTGTTTGGCATAAATCCATCTCCATTATAATTCAAATCTAGACCTAATTCATACATAAATCAATCCATATCCCATGGTTTTCATACACCAAAAACAAAACAGAAACACTTCCAAGTTCATGAAAAAATTTCGAGCACAATCAATTATTAACATCACATGCATTTCATTCCAATTCAAGCATCATTCTTATATCATTGGACATGAAATAAAACTCATATTGTCACTTACTTGTTAGGCTTTCAATTCATCACAAACTTAAGATGAAAACAGGTTGATTTTGGACAACAAGATGAAGGTAACTGTTAGTTTATTTTCTTAGCTATTTTGTGTAAGGTAAAAAGCTAGTTTTGGTGCAGCAATTTCAGGAAAAATACAGAGGAAATTTGAAGCAATTTTGGTCAACAAAAGTGAGGAAATCAATAGAAACATTACTACTGTAATTTGCTCCATCATCATGTTAGGTGTCAACTTCTAAGCTCACCATATGTCTTAAGGCATGCTAGCCATTTGTTCAATAATTATGTTGCCACTAATCCACTCATTATGCTGCCATTTATCTCCTACTAATTAGTCCACATGTCACTCAAAGATTGGTCCACTTCTCACATACTAGTTGATCCAATTGTCATTTAATTAATAGTCCATTTGTCACCAATTTAACTATGCCAAATGTTACTCAATTATAGGCTAAATCCTTTGAAATTTTCATGTATCAATTTATCCTACCACTTGGCATTTGTCCTAGTACAAATTTACATTTTAATCCATCAATTTTCCAATCCATAATATTTAATTCCAAATTTTCTAATTGAAAACTAGTCATACCAAAAATCAAGACATATCAAAACACAATTCACATCGTGATCACTTAACATTTTTCATACCACGCAATAAGTCAATTAAGTGCAAATGTTAACTTGTAATGTGCACAAATATAAATTCGTGTATGAATGCTAATCTTATGCATGTATGTGCGATATTTAATCTAAGGTTAAACCCTAAACATATTCTAGAAAAATGGGATATTACAGTGGCAACTCCCTACATCCACAAACTTCTAGACAAGTGAAAACAAGTAACAAACAAATTAACGGGATTTTGAAGAAAATTGTGCATCCATCACGGAAGGATTGGTCAACAACTTTAAATGATGCACTATGGGCTTATCGCACGACTTACAAAATTGTCTTAGGAATGAGCCTTATCGGCTTGTTTTTAGGAAGGCTTGCTATTTACTGGTCGAGATTGAGCATAAGACATTGTGAGAAATCAAAATGGTGAACCTAAAGCAGGATGATAGAGGATGGGAGTGTTTGCTTCAACTTTCAAAATTGGATGAACTCTAAAGTGAGGCTTACAAGAATTCCAAAATTTATAAGGAGAAAACAAAATGCCTTTATGATAAGGGTCTTGTGAAACCATAATTGGAAGGAGCGATTGAGAAGGAAACCGTAGAATCCATCAATTTTAGCAATCCACATCAAGAATAACAATTTGGTCTATCCAGCTATAAGAAATTAAAGAAGAACTTAATGGAAAGCAACCCATATAATTTTTATCTTGTTTATCTTTTACTACTGTTGCATGAGTTTTTTGTTTTTTATTTATTTAGTTAATTTTCTTTATTTAGAAAAAAGCTTAGTTGTAACTGAACAGTCCTAGTCACACTCGTGACTTTTGTTCAGCCCTTTAAATAACCCCCCTCTAGAATACCTAGTGTGCTTATCATCATATTTTCCTTATTTTCAAATATGATTTGGCATTCTCCATTTCCTCCAGCCACAATCGCCGCTCCTCACCTAGACATCGTGCGACTTTCCTTACCCAGCTCTAGCAGCAGTAACCCACTCATTGCCTAAGACATACAACCATTGTCTTGCCACACTTCTCAGCGTAACCCTTGCCACTACTCTGCTTGACACTGAACATCCGTGCATCACCTCCCTGGGCACAATGCACGCCCGTGCACACCATAACAACCAAGTAGAAGCAACCACACCGCTCTCTACCAATGTAGCCAAATATAAATATCCTGAGGATTTTATAGCTAGCGACTTTTGGTCCTAAGTGACCAGTTATAGGAAAGTGTTTTCCCTTAGGCAATCTAAATAATCTGCCATCGTGGACCCTACCCTTTACTATCTCCATCGTCTTTTAACTTTAACACTATTCAGTAGAGGAGCTAGCAATAAGGTAGTTTCTAAAATTGAATTATTTATTTTGTGGTGTATGGTACATTTTAGGCCTTTTAATGCTAAGATTTGGTTAGGTATGCACTTAAATGAAGTGGCTCAATCTAGTGTAGGTAAAATAGTAGTTAGGGAAATCATGACCAAAATTTCAGAACATCTTGGTTTGCTAATGAAGAGAACACCTATGTGGCTAGTTTCGAGCAACTCGACTCTCGACTTGAAATCCTTAGGGTCGATGAAGGTTATGGGTTCAATGAAGGTTATCAGGCGGAAAGGCAATCATTATGATCTTATCTATGGCAACACGGACGAAGTTTCAGGTAGCAAGCGAGCTCAAGTTGTGAAAATTGAAGTTCCATAAGAAGATGATGTTCCACTACTCGAAGAAATGCATCAGACTTCTCTAACTACTTTCGTGGAGTAACAATCACTGCTAAATCAATTGATAGCATTTGAATGACAAAAAAATGAAGGGCTCCATAACATTGAGGCTAGCATGGCAGAGATTTGAACCTTCATGCCCAATTAGAATACTTACTTCAGATAGCCTCCACCCCGATCTTGGTATCATATTTTTATCCTTTTCCCTTTTATTTCTTGTTTTTTAATTTCTTTTAGTTTTAATCTTTGTCATTGGTTGTGCTCTCTTGCCTCTTAAATCCCTCTTTCATGTTCTTATCACACTGAGGGCAGCGTGATGTTAAAGTGTGGGGGTAGTATTAGTTAAAAAATATTTATTAATTATGTGTTGTGTATTTTTTTTCCATTTGATATTTAGAGAAACTTGGTCATGACATCAACTCGATCGGGATTAGAAATGCATAATATGAGTGAAAGAGTATACTTGCATACTTAGACTAATTAACTTAGATTTTTGTTAAATGGACATTAGCTTGTTGTGATGGATGAATGACACTTTACAGCTGGTAAGAATTTGAGCCTTTTTGAACTATTAAACACCATATTCATGTATTCGTTGTTGAGAGTGTTCCATCATGATTGAGGAACTCTAGAACTTACTTGTAAATTCTAGTTAAGATCACATCATCTTATGTAAATGTTGAAATGATGAAGGCAATTATGATTTACCCTTTTGTTTAAAAAGCCACCATGATATTACCTTTAACGACCCCCCTTTGAGCTTAACAAGAACCCTTTTCTTTCTTTAAACTTTGAGCTTAACATGAAACCTTTTCTTTCTATAAACCCAAAATATGAGCCCTGACCTTAATTATTTATCCTTTTCATTGTACCCACCACAAGGCATGTTGAGCATTTGAATGTGTATGATTAGGTTTAGGGAATATGATTGGATGTTTGATGTGTATAAGTTTTAATAAATAACCGTTGATAATCCACAAGCGCATGGTTCGCTAGTGTAGTACCTATAGTGCCGATCCCACAAGGAGGGATAATCTAATCCTAAAATCTAAAGCTAGAAACAATTATAGAAATTCAAATTGCAGGAAACTTAAAAAATGATCACTCAATTCAGTCAATCAAATTAAAAATTGAATATGAAAATATTAATTTCTCAATAGCTACAATACACACCCAAGAATCAACCTAAGAAAATTACCAATTGAGAGAAAGGGAATTTTACCTATCCTTAATGCTAACCTAACTGATTATGAATTACTGGATTGTTAGTTCTAGACAATCCTAGGGTAGATTACTCTCTCTCGAGTTATAACCATTAGCCCTAATCAGATTATAGAAGTTGCATTCTCTTAATTAGCAACCTATCCAAAACCATAATTAGTTCTAAAATTCTCTAATAAACTATCTTAAACCTATACAAGATCTCTCTTCACACAATTTACTGATTTGACTTAATTCTTATTCTATTAAATCACATAACTCTTGTTAGCCCAATTTAATCATTTTTCATTCGATTCACCCTCCTAATTTATTATCAAATTATACACTTCTAAAATTAAACCACAACAAATCCAATAACACATAAACAATCAGATTTCATTAATTCGAAGATAAACCTCCAAAGGTGAGTTTAAAACATCTTCAACATTCAAAATCATACCATCAAACTATTATTACAATTCTATAAAATAATAAAACTGAAAATAAATAAGAAATACGATCTGAACAGATGATGGGAGGCAATGACATCTGGAAACTCCTATCCGGGAAGTACGTCAAGTCAACTTCTTGTCCTCTTCTCTCTTCTCTCTTCCTTCTTCTCTTTCTCGATCTCTTGAGGAATTCTCTCTAGGGTTTCTCAAAAGTAACTAGTGCAATATGTTTTGAGAAGCTTAGGGTTTTTTTGAGGTCCAAAAGGTCTGCAAAATCCCTCAAAACTTGACGTTCTTAACTGTCTGTAAGTCTTCCCAACATAGGCCACCATTGTGGCCTACATCTGAGCATTCTGTCACGATCGTGGCCTATCATAGGCCTTTATTTGGGCCTGAATGTCTCCCAAAACTCCTCTGTTCTTCGATATTGACCCTAAAACACTAACAAACAAATCCAGATACCTTAAAAACACAATATTTAAGCTAAAAATCTTGTACTCACCCATAAAACACTTAAAACACAAATAATTAACAAACAAACACAATTTTAACCTAAACACATACTAAATTATCGAATTAATGATTAAACACATATCAAACTATGCCTAAAATACAATGCAATTTACACTTATCAACATCCCTACACTTAAATGTTTGCTTTTCCTCAAGTAAACAAAACAACAAACAACACAAAATCATAAAGCACACAATGTAATAATAAGGCAATAACTTAAAGTTCACAAAACAAATTAAACTCTAAAAATAATCTTTCAAGTTATTTTAACTTATTAACAAGCGAAATCTGCATCTAAGCAACTTGGACTAAATATACAAACTAATCATAATTTTAATATTAAGTCTATTCACCCCGATCAATTGTACAAACACATTGATAATCATTCAGTCAAAACAAAAGTGTAGCTATTCCTCAATAGGTTTTCATGAAAAATTAAGCTATTAATAAGTTTGGTAGGTTTTTATTTGAAAACATTCTTTTTGTTGATTTTTTTTCTTTAAGGACATGAACCTAGTATTTTTATGCAAAGGCAAACACTTATGATGAATGTCGATCTGGTTACTCAACTAAGTCATGTTGTTATTAAGCTACTTGGTTGGTATGCCATTATAACCTTTTTATATGAAGGCACACATTTGTGGTGCGTGTCGATCTGATTACTCAGCTACTTCACATTCTTAATTGGCTACTAGCTCTATTTATAACCTGAAGGCTAGTGGAATAGTTCTTTTAGTTAAAATTTTATGCAATATTTTAACACAAAATTTTGCATACCTTATTGCTTTAGCTAATGAATCTCATGAAAACGTACTAATAATGCCACTTATTTGATTGGCCGAAAATTTTAAATGAGTATGACAAATTCCTAGGTTGAATGGACTAACATTGTATCCTAATTAACCAACAAATTTAGCCTTAAGTGACTTAGGTCATTAATTTCACAAGCTAATAAATATTCACAACCTAAAAGCCTATGTTTAAGGCTAAATCTATCCCGTCAAGTCATGGACACTGACGCATTCACACAATTCACAATATGTAACCTAAACACACTAATATAATAATATGCAAAATTCACACTCAAAGCAAAACACATAACCCTCCCACACTTCAACATCACATTGTCCTCAATATGAGAAGGGTACACAAACACACCAGGGGGAAATAAAACACAAAATATGAAAAACATAAGAAGAAAATACTAACAAAAATGAAAAGAGAAGGGTTAGAACATGAACTTATTAGGGTGACTGAGGTGTTAATGTGTTGAAGGCAGAGACCAAATGTGCTTGACACCTGAGATTATTGCCTATCATATAATTACTTTAAAAGAGTAAGAGAGTTAGCACTCTAAAACAATCTAAATCATTAAGAACATATTTTTTAAATTTCAAACAAATCTAACTATGCAACAATTTAAACCAAATTACTACATGTGCAAATTTATGATCATTAGCTTGATCATGTATCATTGGAAACTTAGCTGAGATCAATAATAAGAGGCTTGGTTCCACCCTTTTCATTTAACATCAGTTTTGTAGCCTGTAAGTAAGCTAAAACTTGCAAAACGATTAGAAGAACAATATTGATAAATGCTATGAAAAACCAATTAAGCTCAATAATGTCCTTTTTTTAGTAGACTATCAACAAAATAGAAAATAACAAAACTCCCTGGATATTCCATAGAATCGAGCAGTTTGCCTAGTAAGAGGGTGAGTTGTTCTCTTCTTGGGTGTTCCTCATTCACCCTCATCTTTTCTTCTTTAGCTTGTTAAATAGAGACTTTCGTATCTTCTTCAAAGTTGAAGTTCATTGTCATCTATTCTTCGTCCTCTTATTCCTTCAAAGATTTGAGCACATTAAATTTTCTAAATGAGTCGCCCTCCTCCAGATTCTTTAATACATCATTCATGTTGATTGTCACTTGATCATCACTAATCTGAATGATGAGGTTCTCTTCATGGACAACTAACCCAGTTGTCATTCATTTCTTCAGCATCTTTCCTCATCTTTTAGTCTTCTACGAGATAAGGTTCAACATGGTCTTCCACTGGTTCTTCATATTCTTCCCTTTTTCTGAGTGTGATAGCCTCATATTGCTCTCGTGGATATAATTCTATATTGCTCTGAGAGTCTTCCACACTTCTTTTACAAAATTCATAGGAAAGCTGCCTTACTTGAATCTCTAGGTTGTGAATAGAAGAAGCATGATTTTATGTTTTTTGATCAAATTATCCTTCCAGTCTCTTCTAGTTCTCTTCCATGTCTGTTAGCTTATCCATATTTTTTCCAATTTTGAATCCCATAAACTGTACTCATCTTATTGAAATTCTAGTGGTCTTGATGTCTTACATGAGTACTTCCATTATTGGACAAATAAAAATATGGGTGGTTCTGCCACCCCAAAGTGTACAGGTTCATATAAGGATCATGATTTCCCTAACTAAATTGGGGCTCATTGAAATCTGCACATTCCTTTACCCCTGTAATATACATCCTCCATGATCATTCTTTTTATCTCTTCTTAGTATTCAACTCTTGAGATTCCTTATTTTCTAGTGATATCCAAGTTGATGTGTCGTCTACTTTATGCCCAGTTTTTTTAATCAAAAAGAAGGTGGAAAAGCCTTACACTAAAGAGTTAAACTAATTGCCTGCCTAGCAGCGGTGCCAAAAACTTGATCACATGTTTCCTGTGTGCAAGTTTTAATAAATAACCCTCAATAATCTGCAAACGCACAATTCATTAGTGTATTACCTAAGGTGTCAATCCGACAAGAAGGGATAATCTAATCCTAAAATGTAAGGCTGGAAATAATTACAAAAATTCAAATTGCACGGAAGAAAAAAATGATAACTTAATTGAATCAATCAAATTAAAAATTGAATATGAAAATATTAATTTTTCAGCAGTTGCACACACACCTAAGAATCAACCTAAGGAAATTACCAATTGAGAGAAAGGAAAATTTACCTATCCTTAATGCTAACCTAACTGATTATAAATTACTGGATTATTGGTTCTAGATGATCCTAAGGTTGATTACTCTCTCTTGAATTATAACCATTAAACCTATATCAAAAACCCTAACCATATTATAGAAGTTGCAATCTCTCAATTAACAACCTATCCAAAACCCTAATTAGTTTTGAAATTCTCTAATAAACTATCGAAAACCTATGCAAGATCTCTCTTTGCATGAATTCTCGATCTAATTCAATTCTTCTTTATATTAAATCATCTAACTCTCGTTAGTCCAATGTAATCGTTTTTCATTCGATTCAACCTCTCAATTTATTATCGAATTATGCAATCACATAATCAACCACAACAAAATCCAATAATCACATAGCAATCAGATTTTCATTAATTCAAGAATAAAATTCCGATGGTAAGTTTAGAACATCCTCAACATTCTAGATCCTATCATCAACTATTCAATCCAATTCTATACAATAATAAAACTGAAAATAAACAAGAAATACAATCTAAATGCATGATGGGAGGCAGCAATGATGAGAAACTCCTGATCCAGGAAGTACATCGAGTCAGCTTCTTCTCCTCTACTGTCTTCCTTCTTCTCTTCCTCTATCTCTCAATGATTTCTCTCTAGGGTTTCTCAATATGGCTAATGCAAAAGCTCTCTGCCTCTTTTTCTTGTTCTTTAAATATCCTCTTATGTTCTGGGTAACCCTAGGATTTTTCTTGGGCTTCTGTCACGATCGTAGGTCAAATCTAATGCTTCTATCATGATCATCATGGGCTGTTGTTTTGGCTCGATTGTCTCTGAAACTTCTCCATTCTTTGATTTAGACCCTGAAACACTAGCAAACATATCAGGGTTCCTATAAAAACATAATATTTAAGCTCAAAGACTTGTATTAACCCATAAAACACTTAAAATATAAATAATTAACAAATAAACACAACTCTAACCTAAACACATACCAAATTGGTTGAATCAACAACTAAATATACATCAAACTATGCCCTAAAGCACGATGTAATTTACACTTATCACTTCTTCATTTCTTTTAGCATTTTCTTATCTTCTCTCTCTCTAATCCTTCTCTTTCTTGCTCTTTGAAGACAAGTAAGTGTGATTCTAAAAAAGACGACTCAAATATAGTGCTTTTGACTCACTTTAGCTCTTTCGCCTCTGAATTATACCTTAAATCATATAAGAACTAAAGTGAGTATCTTAAGTATTTTGATATCAATAATTACTAAGTGTTATTGACTAAATATATAATCAATTAAGCACATATCAACTATTAAAGAATTCAACACCACATCATTAACCAAAGGCTTCAACAAATTTCATGACTTGTGAAAAAAAAGAGCCTTTAGACCATTTGTACCTAGGGTCTTATTTGGATGAAGAGCAAAGAAGGCTTTCTCCACTTCATAATCTATATTAAATTTGATTCTATTAAAGAAAATTTATTAGTCATAAATGATTGTAGCAATTGAACTAAGAATTGGTAGTTTGATGAGAATTTAAAGAACTTATTGAAATGATCATACGAGGTCTCTATATGATCAAACTAAATTGAGATAACAAACTCACCATGCATTGTAAAAGAAGTAATTATATTATGATTCCTTCTTAAGATCACATATTTATAGGCAAAAGAAGCATTTCCGTCTCCATATTTAAGCCATTGAATCCTCAATCTCTACACAAGGAAAGGACAGTTAATCTCAACTACTTGCATATATTTAAATATAGCCTTCTTATGTTCATATTGTAACAGGGTATTTAGGAGGATCTTGAAAGCATTTATTGCACCTTGTCCATCTTATCTTTAGCTAATGTAATAGTAATTATTCTTTTTCAGTAATTTAAAGTTTTGTATAGTTTTACTTTTATTTTTTATTGTAAATTTTAGTTTCATTTTTTTATTATCTATGTTTTTGAAATAAAAAATTTAAATAGAAATTTAAATCCAAATAAATAGATTTTTTACAAAAATGAAAATAAGAAATCAAAAAATAATTTGCAAAATAACCTATTCTAAGATAATGACTTTTTACCTGTGAATGCCCACATTTCATTAGGCAACATAGTTGGGCATAGTAAGTTTGGGCCCAATTGATTGATGGCCTTAGTTACTTGTTTCATAGTGCTTTTTCCCCCACTTGCTTTCTTCCTCTGGTCTATTGCGTCTTGTGTTCCTGTAAGAGAGAGAAGATGCTAGAGAAGATCGGATTGCCGGCGAAGCCGTCGTTGAGAGGGAATAATTGGGTGGTGGACGCCACTCATTGTCAGGGCTGTACTTCGCAGTTCACCTTCATCAATCGCAAGGTTAATCTTTTCTCTCTTTTTTTGTTTTCTTTTTCATTTCTTCTGATCCGCCTCTTTGTTTTTTTTCTTTTTTTTCTATACCCATGTCTCAATAGTTGTTCTTTTGTCCAAATAAACTTTGATCCTCATCTGGGTCTTCTGACTTTTTCTATTTTTTGTAACTTATCCATATGGTTAATCAGGAAACAGGGAGATTTTGAGTGAATTTTGTGATCAGTCACTTTTCTTTTCTTTTACGCTTCCTTTCTGTTTACTTAAAAGTATTGGGATCATTTCTGCTATTTCAAACTCTTGATATAAGAGTTGACCAACTATTGATGGTTTTGAGGAATGGGTTTGCAGCATCATTGCAGAAGATGTGGGGGTTTGTTCTGTGGAACCTGTACTCAGCAAAGAATGATTTTACGTGGTCAAGGTGATTCACCCGTGCGTATTTGTGAACCTTGCAAAAAGCTAGAAGAGGCTGCACGATTTGAGTTGCGATATGGACAAAGGAACAGGGGCGCGAGAGGTATATTTTTATTCTGCAATGTTTAAGTGTTGCACACTTATGAAATCTGCAGGCATGACAAACATATGCCACAATCCATTTTTATTTTGCAGGGTACATCTGTACCACCTTTTCTTCAGATGACATTTATCTAACTGTTACTTTATTCTGTTAGGAAGTTCAAAATTAATGTCAAGGAATGAGGACGAATTGTTGAATCCGGTTCTGGGCAATGACGGACTGGAAACCTCTTCATCAGGATCACACAGGAACACTGATATGATTTCTGGCATTCATAGGGTGGGTAGCAGTACTTTGTGCTCGAATAATCAGGAAGGTACTGTGTTTGATGCTGGGAGAGACTTACCTAGGAGTCATTCTGTTGGAAAACCCAATGAAGTGCATACTGAGTTAGGTTCAATTAGTCCCGGAGAATTACGTCAACGAGCTCTGGAAGAAAAGAAAATGTATAGAATTCTAAAAGGTGAAGGAAAGTCCGAGGACGCTCTAAAAGCCTTTAAAAGAGGAAAAGAGCTTGAGAGGCAGGCAGATGCTTTGGAGATGTCTATTAAGAAACAACGTAGGAAAGGTTCGTCTTCTGGAAATAGGGCTGATGATCAGGGTAAAGCTGGTACTAAAGAATCTGCTGAGAGGTGCACACCTCTCACTGCAGTGGGTAAAGACAAAAATGACTTAACCTCTGAACTTCGAGAGTTAGGATGGTCTGATCAGGATCTCCATGATGCTGATAAAGAATCCGCGAAAATGACTCTGGAGGGGGAATTGTCTTCTCTTCTTGGTGGCACTTCCCAAAGTAGTAACCGGCATATTAGCAGTGGTGGCACTGTTAAGACCCAGGTTATGGAACATAAGAGAAAGGCTCTCTCACTGAAGCGTGAAGGCAAACTTGCAGAAGCTAAGGAAGAGTTGAAAAAAGCAAAACTTTTGGAAAAACAGCTCGAGGAAGTGGAGCTCTTGGGTCCGGATGAAGATTCTGACGATGAAATAACTACTTTAATCCGCAGTATGGAAAATGATAAACATGAGGAATTGCTTGTTGGGTACAAGCTAGATGATGATTTTAATTTTGATAAGGTTGTTGGGTCATCTGATAATTTTGTCTTTGATAATGACCCGGAAGTTACAGATGACGATCAGATTGACCCAGAAATTGCAGCCACATTGCAGTCATTAGGTTGGGTAGATGATTTTGATGGCTTAGATAGTGCAATCTCTCAGTCTGTCATTATGGACAAGGAAGCGCTGCAGAGGGAAATTCTTTCGTTAAAGAGAGAGGCAGTCAATCAAAAACGGGCTGGAAATATGGCAGAGGCAATGGTCTATCTTAAGAAGGCCAAGCTGCTTGAGAAACAAGCTGAAGACCTGAAATCTCAAGAAAAGTCAATTTCAGAGCATCCTTCGGTTAACAACAAACGTTCTACTTCTCAAAATATTAACACCAAGAATGATGTTAACTCCAAACTTGCACCCAAAAGTAGATTGATGATTCAGAAAGAGCTTCTTGCTTTGAAAAAGAAAGCTCTTGCTTTGAGAAGGGAAGGAAAATTGGATGAGGCAGATGAGGAACTTATGAAAGGTAAGTCCCTTGAACAACAGCTTGAAGAGATGGACTACGCTTCAAAGCCTAATGCTCAACACGTGACTATTGGTAGTCCTGCTTTGGCATATGAGCATCCTGATATTTCTGAAAATGTATCAATTCAAGAAGGAGAAGAGGATGTCACAGAGCAAGATCTGCACGACCCAACTTATCTTTCAATTCTTATGAACTTGGGTTGGCAAGATGAAGATAATCAGCCAGAAAAATGTTCAGCTAATCCTTCTGAAAAAAATAATAATCGTTCTATGAGAAATAGTGAGTCCTTGGTTTCTATGGCCTCATTGAGTGCTTCTTTGAAAACGCCAAGAAATAAAACTGAGATACAGAGAGAACTTTTAGGCTTGAAAAGAAAGGCTCTTAAGCTCAGACGTGAAGGAAAGATTGATGAAGCAGAGGAAGTGCTTAGTATGGCAAAGCCATTAGAGACCCAAATGGCAGAGTTGGAAGGATTAAAGAAAGAAATTCAGTATGAACCTCACATCACCGAGGAAGAATTCATTAGTCCCATTAAAAGTGCAGCAGGGGAAGGGGCTGTAGAGGACACAGAAAAAGACATGCAAGACCCAGCTATGCTAAATAATTTAGGCATCAAGAATGAAGAGCATGAACCTCTTCCTCCTCAAGGAAAGGTACTTATATCAGGTTCTGTTAGTTTTATGCCTACTGACCAGTCTGAAGTTCCTTCGTCTTTCAGCACCTCAGCTGGAAGGTTGAGAAATAGAGGGGAAATCCAAAGAGAGCTCCTGGGTCTGAAGAGAAAGGCACTTGCTCTTAGGCGTGAAGGAAAAACTGAAGAAGCTGAAGAATTGTTAAAGAATGCCAAGGTATCAGAGTCCCAAATGGAAGAACATGATGGCGCAAACATTGAGATTCTGCCAAATCCTAATAAAGTTGTGAATCCTGGAAGCACTGAATCATTTTTAATTAAAGAACAGGAGAAGAATGCTAAGAATGCAGTGGAAATGACTGGAAAATCAGACTTGATAGGAGTTGCTCAAAACAAAAGAGTAGTTAATTCTTCCATAAACCCTTCAACACAAGTTGGAATTGAAGAGGATCTTCAAACCAGCAAAGAAGAGCCACTGGTTAATTTAGACGACAAACTAAATGCGTCTGGTGCAAATTCTGCGTACACATCACTAAACAACCAAAATCCCCTTCACCCGGAAGTTTTGGCTCGTAAGAAGAAGGCAGTTACTTTAAAGAGAGAAGGAAAATTGGCAGAGGCTCGCAACGAACTCAAGCAAGCAAAGTTGATTGAGAAACGTCTGGAAGAACAGATCCCTCAGTCTGAATCTGGCAAGCACGATATGTCATCGTCAATGTCTAGCGCTCCTCTTAAGCAGAAGGCACCTGGCACTTCAGATTTGGCTCCAAAATCATTGTCTGGGCACAGCCGCTTCAAGTTGCAACAGGAGGCCCTAAGCCACAAGCGACAGGCCATGAAACTACGAAAAGAAGGTCAGATGGACAAAGCAGAGGCCGAGTTTCAGTTGGCCAAGGCTCTTGAATCGCAGTTGGAGGAATTTACATCACAAGATTCCTCAAAGTCTTCAGTCCACATGGCAGTACCAGTGGATAATTTGGGTGTGGAGGATTTTCTTGATCCTCAACTTCTATCTGCCCTAAAAGCTGTTGGAGTTGTAGATCCTAATGCTGCATCTCAAGGTCTAGAGAGAACGCGGCCTGCCCCGAAAGCTATTGGAGTTGAAGATGCTAATGTTTCATCTCAGGGACCTGGTAAGGTGAGCCCTCTAAACAGTGAAAATCCTAACCAGGAAAGGATTCAGTTAGAAGAGCAGATTAAGGCAGAAAAGGTAAAAGCAGTGAATTTGAAACGTTCAGGAAAGCATGCTGAGGCCTTGGATGCATTGCGGCGATCCAAATTGTTGGAAAAGAAACTAAATTCCCTGTCTGCGAATTGAGGAATAAAAGATGTTTCAAGATTATTTCACCTTCAAATTGTCAGATGAGGCCTTTTGAAAGAAGATTGTATGAATATACTTGACATTCTTTGTGTCATTGTATAGCAAATATATTGATGGGGAACGTCAACATTGTTTGAAGTTGTAGCACAGATAGGAATGTAAAGTGAATTCTCTTTGTCAATTTGACATAGGATTATCGAAGTGAACGGCTGGTCTCTCCAGTTCTTGATTGGTAACAATGGCATGTTACAAGCTAAGAATTTATCTGTAAGATATTTAAATTTTACACCTTTTCCGTTTGTCTTAAATTTCCTAGGTTGACAGACATGCAGTGTGCCTTGTTTTTCTTTCGTTAGCCACTGTGTAATTGGTTCCAAGGAAGGAAGCTGTGCAAGGCGAACGATACAACAGCCAGCTTAGCAATTAATCTAGCTCATGAAATTATTAAATGGAAGGGGTTTAAAAGAAGTTAGCAGCTGGAAATATTAAACACCAAAAAGCTATTAAAATAGAGGGGTATAAATAAAAGTCAGCAGCTGGAAATATTAAACACCAACAAAAAATCAATTCTTTATTTTTCTCTTCATTTTTTCAGCTGGTAAGTTTGTAAATGTATCATCTCTCTTGCATGTGAAATTTTTTTCATTTGTTTTCTCACTTTGTTTGTTTTACAGCAAATTGTGAGAAAATTGTGGAGATTAACAATCTCAAAATTTTCCAAAGCCTTAGCACATAAATAGAATTTCAGTTATAATTACATGCCTTTTATTGTGATTTTTAGTCATCCTATAGTAGTTCATAGTTGAATTGGATGTTGTAATTGTTTAGGACAACAAATTGAAGTCTAGAAGGAGATAAAAATAGAGAAAAGGTGACTCGAAAATGAAGAGAAAAAAAAAGAGGTAAGAGAAGAGGAGAGGATGAAGAAGACGACATTTTTGAAAAATTTAAATTTTATTAAGGAGTAAATTAGGAAATGCAAAAGTTTAAGAGTAATATTGGAATTTACTTCCAAAAAAGTTATTTTTGTATTAATATACATAAGTGAGGGCAAAATAAGACTTTTAATAGTTAAGAATATTTTAGTAATTATGTTGGTTAGGTCAGTAAGGATATTTTTTATAATTAAGAAGAAAGTAGAAAAAGGAATAATGTTAGATTTTTAAGTGTAATTAGGTTGAAAATTCTTCTTAAATTGGTTAGATAAAATTTTGTAATCTCTAGCTCTTAAGAGCATATTAAGGAGTAAATTTGACTATCAATTAGTTGAGTATGAAATTCAGGTAAGGATAACCTTAGACTATACTCTTAAAATAGTGTATTGTTTTGTTCTTAATAAATTATTTTATAGCAAATCATATTTTGAATTAGTAATTAATTAAATTAATGATTAATAGTTACATATATGAATTATGTTTATTTATTTCGCAAATAATTAACAAAGTACAAGCTATATCAGATTTATATTTTGTTACGTATTATAATGTGTATCACTTGTTAATTCGGCAAAATAGAGACTGACTGATAATAGGTTGTGAATAAATGATGTAAATCAAGAATTTGTAGCTTGCTTAGGATAAGCTACATTCGATGATTATAGATTGAGAGTGATGATTAGGTATCTATCCATAGAGTAGGTATCGGGGCCATCAAAAGTCTAAAGGATGTCCTATGCTGATGGTTAGGTACCAGAGCGGTACCGGGATATCTTATGTTAATGGCTAGGTATTGGAGTAACACTAAAGCATCAAATTAGATCGAGAAATTAAGATACTATGTGCCGATATTTATACATCTAATTATGTTTTCATTTATTGAGAGATTATGATGAGTAGAGATGAGCTAGTAAACCATTGAATGTAAGCCTAGTAGGTTAAGTAAAGCCCAGACAATTTAGTTAATTATGAGATAAAACATAAATAGAAGTAATAAAATAATATTAGTCTTAATCATTACAGACATAGTATGGCACCATTGGTAAAGCTAAGAGCATTGGACTTGAGATTGAAGATTGATTATGTGAGTGATTTATTGGTGACATTATAGGTTCAACTATATTTGGGAGATAAGATTAAAGAGGCACAAGCTAAGGATTCTTATCTGATGCGAATGAGAGAGAGTGTAATAAAGTAGGGGGACTAACTTTTTATTAAGAGCAGAAGGAGCATTAGTGATTGGGACGTAAGTTTGTGTGCCGGATGAAAATGTATTATGAAAGTAGGTTTTCAAGAAAGCTTATAGTGCACCATATGCTATGCATCTTGGTGCTACAAAATTGTATCGGAACATGAGACCTTATTACTGGTGGCCAACACTAAAGAAAGATGTAGCAGAATTTGTATTAAGGTGTTTAATTTGTCAGTCGGTCAAAACAAAGCATTAGATAGTAGTAGGAAAATTAAGACTCTTAGTTATTCCGTTGTGGAAGTGGGAGAAAATTATAATGGATTTCATGGTGGCATTATCGAGGAACAAATGTAAACATGATTTAGTTTGGGTGCTTATAAATAGATTGACCAAATCAACTCATTTTTTACCTTACAATAGACAGAATCTTTGGACAAACTTGCCAAGTTATACATTGATGATATTGTGAGGTACATAGTTTCAATGTCTACTGTCTCATATCAAGATCCATGATTTACTTCTCGATTCTGTATGAGTTTACAGATAGGTTTAGGGACTAAGTTAAATTTTGAGTACTGCATTTGACCCTCAATCAAATGGACAGTTAGAGCGTACTATTCAAACATTGGAGGATATGACGAGAGCTTGTGTGTTGAACTTTGAGGTGATTGGGATAGATATCTACATGATGGAGTTTGCATGTAACAATAATTATCACTCTAACATCAGTATGACACTATTTGAGGCATTATATGGAAGGTAGTGTAGAGATTCAATATGTTGGGATATAGCGGGTGCTAGATTGTTAGAGAGACCAGAGTTAGCTCAGGAGACGATGGAGAAAATAGGGGTAATAAAGTTATACTTAAAGGCAACTCAGGATCGACAAAAGAATTATGTTGATCAACATCATCGGGAGATGGTGTTATAATATTGGAGATATGGTATTTTTACAGGTATCACTTTGGAGGGAAATTTTAAGGTTTAGTAAGAGAGGGAAGTTGAGTCTCATATGAATTAGGCTATATGAAATTATACAGTATGTGGGGCCGTTAGCTTATAAATTAGCATTACCAGCAAAATTATCACAAATTCATGATGTGTTTCATATGTTGACGTTGAAATGGTGTCGATTGGATCCTAGCCGTGTTAAATCAAGGCTTGAGATCGAAGTTACAAATGATATGACTTGTAAAGATGAGTTCGTGGAGATATTAGATAGACATATTATGAAATTAAGGAGATGGGAGATTCTGATGGTGGGAGTTTTATAGAGTTATCATCATTTTACAAGAAAGGCAACTTGGGACGTAGAGGATAAAGTTTGATATCAGTATCCTCATTAGTTTTGATCCTTAGGTACACAATTTAATTTCAAGGAAAAAATTCTTTTAAGGGAGAGAACTGTAAAGCTCATAAAAGGAATCCACTTCTTATTACTATTTTGGAAAAGTGAAGTGGGTCTAACCAAATATAAAAGATGCCAAACACTGAATCTAATATGATAAACATTGATTTAATGAATATCCCAAGCACATATATATTGCACTTGCTTTTTTTTAGGTTATATATAACAAAATTAAATCACATATATATTACACTTATTGTTTTTGTTATATCTATCAAAAATAAAGTGAACATAAGAATACATTTTCTTTTATTATATTTAAAATAATTTAATGATTTAAAATTAAGTAATAATTTATTTATAAATTTAATTTATGAATAATTAATTTTTTAATATAAGGAATGAGAATATTTTAAGAACATTTATTTTAAGAACATTTAACAATGGAGTTATATTACTAACCTTTCATAATGTCTTTTAGTTTCAATTAAATATAAATTACCATCTTTACTTTAAGATTGATTTAATAAAAATAAATAAAATATGATTTTTAAAATTATGGTTGACATAAAATTATAAATTAGGCACTACAATATATTGAAAGAAAATTTTGTAATTTTTAAAAAATTTAAGAACTATTTTATAAATTTAAAAAATTTCCCAAAACTGTACTATCGGTACCGAAATACAAATTCAGTATAAATATTGATACAGTATCTATTAGACCCCTAAATTGTAATAGCGGGATCGTGCAGCCATTGACGAGCCTTAACTAGTGTTCGAAACGCAGAACAATAGAACAAGGCAATGACTTGCGAGGAGGCAAGGGCAAAAAGGGGCAATGTCAAGCATTGCCATTCATTGGTGCATATTGGTAGAAATTTTCAACAAGATGCTAGATTCGGATGTGAAATCAAAAAAAGGCTTGAGATAGACATCAGGTAGAAGGTTAGCTACACTATACGCATGACGGGAATATACAGGAGTTCCAAGGTGACTTGGAAAGTAGATCAAGCATGGTGTGAGTTTTAGGATAGTTTTAGACTTTATACGAGTTGACTTGGCCAAGGCTAAGTTCTTGATGGACTAAGGACTTAGTGTGTGCTCAAGTGGACGAACTATAGCTAATAGAGTTGGCATAGGTAAGCATTGAATCGGACCAGTGTGCTATTGGCTTGGATGACTCATCATCAATGGATAGAGATGAGGAGATTTTGGATAATGTGGAAGATAAGATCACAGTGGATGGACATCAGCTTTAAGAGATAAAGATTATGATGAAGGATTACCTGAAGATATAGGAGATCTTCGTAGATATGGATAATCATTCCTAGGTAGTGTAATCTTTTATCTTGTTATTTTGATGTAGCTTAATCCTATTAGATAGAGTCCTAATTGGATTGAGATTTTATCTATTAGTTTGTTTGATGTAATTTGATAAGAATAAGATTGTGATCTTAACTAGTAGCTTTCTATTAGGATTCTAACTTAGTCATCTTAAGGTACTTATAAATAGTTCATGT
>JAOQMP010000002.1:34336446-34350645 GCA_027563575.1 Erythroxylum pedicellare
ATTCAATATCTCATATTGATCCTTATTTATTAAATATCTCATATTTAATCATAAAGTTTCTCAAACTTTACAATCAAATCTAACTTGAATAAATTAACTTTGCTCTCTTTAACCTATTCTATATGTGAGACCCATTAGGTTCCCAAATATGTTAGCAATGATTATAAAATCTAATTTTAATTCATAAATAAAATTAGATAAATTAAAACTCCTTTTAATTTATCTTGAATTCTCCAATTAAACAATTTATAATCATAGATCAAGATTAACGTCTCGCAATGCATCATGACCATCTAAATATTTAGGAATGTCAAAGTGATTTTGACTGACCTTTCCATGCATAATTTTTTTGTATAATTCAATCATTTCATCAAACAATGTTCCGATTAGACATAAAGCATGAGATTAATATCTACTATATTTTGAGTCTAATCATATTAGTTCTGCTCCATTAACTATTGATTCAATTAATGACATTTGTAAACTATTTACAAAATATCATTTCGTCTTGGCCAAGGATTTTTTGAATTAATACTAATCGTGAACAACGAAACATTTTCTCTAATTACTTTAGGGTGATGAATCATATCTTGATCACTCAGCTATCTCCATATAGTTCATGCTACATCCAATGACTACTGATTAATCGACCTATGATTAAATAGATCATAAGTAGTATCAAAACATAGCAATCTCCATACAAGATAACTTTGATGACTTCAAGTCAAAAGATCACTTATATAATTATCACAATGAGAATTCTATAGATACACAAGTAATGTTTTAAATGGATTTCTTATATCGGGTCTATTCAGTGAACTTATTTTCTAGCAAGCAATCATACATTTGTTTAAGTATCTCTATACTTTAGCCTATGAGATCGACTATTTCCTTTATAAGGAAAAACAAAACGTGTGCTAGTCTTTTAATGTTCTGTTAATGTCCAATCTTAATAGAACAATGACTAGGAATAATACATAAATGCAATATGAATCTCATATTTGTAATCTCATTTTAATTTTCATTTGCAATGTACAATTATCCTATGGACTTTATCATATACATCTAAACATATACAAGATAAAGAATGCCTTTAAATAATTTATCACTAAACTACAACCAAAGCGATTAGTTGTAGGGCATAAATCAACAATTTCCCATTTGCACTAAGTGAATCGTTTAAGTATCTCATACCATATCACCATATGATAATTATTCTATTACTAGGGTAGTGTCTTAATGAAAGAATTCTACAAGATTCTCTATAGTGAGCACTTGATTAAATCTTACATCTCCCATCTTAATTATCATCATAATTAAGAAAATTTGCCTAAACACTTTCTTTGATCTTTGATGAGACATTAGCTCCTTATACATGCCTAACAACTTTAATGTTCTACAGTACATTATTGTCTTGAACAATGCAAAGAAACTATATCAAGTTCACAAAAGAACTTGTTGATCCAATTAATCATTTCCACTATACAAAAAATGTATTATGGCTTAATTAGCAACCAATTGCTACATTGGAACTTTTCCAATCCTAAATGATAATGTTCTAAGTAAATAAACCTTAATTAAGATTTACTTCTAAAGTTATATCCTTATCATCTTGAACTCAAATATCAACTCACATATAGAGTAATGAATATATTTAATACTTCACGAGTATCTAATATCTTAAATTCTAAACATCTTTAGTACACTATCTATGCACTTGGATTTAGAATAAGTTAACAACGTTTAATCTATCTCTATAGATATAATTCCTATAATTAACAGATTCTCATAATTAAGTTGTTACCTTTTCATATCCAACAAGAGTTATTCTTGAAAATTATGTGTTCGATAATTGAAAGTTATAACTTTTGTTCTCTGTGAGTAATATGTCTCCATATAGTCCCACTGAAGAGGAAAACTATACTCCCACTTACCTTCTTGTAGATGTGATAAATCCATAATCATATCTAAAATAAACTCTTTGAATTCATCGTGAAAATGAATCTTTCAATGTTTCGTAGCCTTTCAACTATACATCAAATGTATTATTAAAGGCATTAGTTTCAATTGGATGTAAAGTTATGAGATTTGAACCTTTTAAATTCCTTCTTACTCTTACTACTTATCTTGCGAACCATTTCCCTATAAGTAGACATTGAATCAAACAATTTTTTTCAACATGTTTGTAAGAATATATCCAACTTTTGATATCTCATAACCTTTTATTACTCAATTTAGTTCTAAACTAAATGGATAATATATGTTTTAGCTAAGCATCACATCTTTAAATCATTAGCTTTGGGTCTTTCAAAGACTTAACTTTTGATGTCTAATATGAAATTTTGCCAATTGATTCAGTTGGAACTATAGAAGGTAAGTCATTATACTTGGCATTGCTATAAAAGAAATATTATTGCATTATACAATATCTTATATTGTATTTTACTCCTTACAGAAATCCACACTCTTACAATTGTAAAGGTACTCACCAACGAATCTCATTCCCTATAGATAAACGATAATTTGAAACTTACCTTGACAATCTCATTGAAGTGCTTTAGCATTCTCAATGCTTTATTTCTAAACTGCGACTTAGTGGGCCAACATTTTAGCAATAAACTATAACCCCATTTTTATTGTTCTCCTCTAAAGATGAGGCTTCAAGTTGATATAGAAGTTATTTAAGAATTGTTTGGGCCTGGTTTGAGATAGATTGGTCACCCAAAAGTTCATAAGACTTATGTGGAGCACATTGATAGTGAGAATCCTTATCCCCATAGTTATATAATTAAGGAGTTTACTTTGTTTTCAAATAAAGATGGTTAGCAAACTATCAAGTGCATTACTAGATTTACTATTTAGTCTAATTAATTAGCTAATTACGAAAATTTTAATAAGTTTAAGATTATGTTGTTTCCAAATTCTTTAACAGGCATAGCCTTTTCCTAGTATGCTTTGTTTGTTAGGAATTCCCTCCTTTCATAGGTAAAAATGAAAAGATTCTTCATATTTTTTATTTTTATTGAAACTGAAGTCAATATAGCCAAATTTTCCATAGTTACCAAAAAAAGTGGCAAGGATGCATATATGTTCATCGCTCAGTTTAATAGAATAAGGAGTTAGAGATGAATTACAGTCTTGGAGACTGACTATGTGAAGTTGGTTCAAAAAGGCCTTGATATTGAACTTCAAAAAAATTTTCAAGGTATGAAATTTTGTGAATTTTATGAATTGGTTGCAAAAGTGTGTGAATATGAAGAGTTTCTTATGAAAGAAGGACATAATAAAAAGGAGCTTAGTTGATACTTATTTTATGAAAACAAGTCCATATGATTAGATAATGTCTGAGGTTAATAACCCGGGAACTTGTGTTTGACCTACTCTAGAATAAAAATCACTTAAAGCCAAAAGGAAATAACAAGCACCAACTACTCTGATGTAATACACTTTTTATACCTCCAAAATGGAGATTTTATTTCTTATTATAAAAGGAGTTTATTACTTTTTCGCAAGAATACATAATTCCCATAAAGGAAGATATTCAAGGGAGGGATTATTATAAGTACCACAGAGCATGAAGTCATCCCATGAAATCATCCTGGGGGATTTAAGAATGTTACTCAATATTGGATTAATAAAGAAATTCTATTATTTGTTGAAGCTTATTAGACCACGTTCATAGATAAAGATTGTTTCCCATAGGTTGTAAATAATAATGCAATTGAGTTTGATTACAACTTTTTTTAGATGTTGATATGAATTTGAAGATTGTGGAGGATCGTTTACCATCATTTATGAATTTATACATTAGTCTTTTTGTTCCTAATTATAGTTTTAATGCTAATTCTAAGACTAAGATTCAACAGATTCCTAGAATTTAGGAGAAAGTAGAGATTGCAGGATAAAATCATAAGATATAGCACTCAAATTTTCAAGCAAATGTATGATGCTCAAATTCCAAGCTATTTGTGTAGGCAATCTAGATTTGTAGTACAACCTCAGGTGCCTCCATTTTATCAGTGTCATTAAGTGAGGCATCCTAAGAATGCATTGTCATTAACCAAAACTTATAAGAGAATATTTGAATGGTCTAAGTTCAAAAGAAACAAGCAATCACCTTTTGAGAAGCTCATCCTATGGAAGCTACCTAAACAAGAGTTGTTCCTTTTGAGGGATGTGCTTCAGACCTAAAAAAGACATGTAAAAGCTACTGGTGAAGGGTAGAATAAAAGAAAGGAAAGGTGCAATCCCAAATTTCATAAAAAGTCGTCCCAATTTAAGTTCTAAGATGCAAGTTTCAATAAATTCTTCATAGTAGGAGAAATTCCTACTTAATTTCCATAAGTTGTTTCTTCTATGAAACTTCCTACCTTTTTGAACAAAACTTTTAGGAATAATGTAGAGCCCTTTCCTTAAAAGAGAGAATGCAAAGTATCTATATTGAAATGGGTCTAGGAATTCTAGAGAACCCGAATGATAATATGGCTCAACATGTAAGACTTTTGTACACTAAAGCCCATATTAATGGAAAACTAACCTCAAGAGTATTGGTTGATAATGGGTCGGTCGTAAACATTCCACTAACAAAAATGATGGATTTTTTTTGGAAAAGATAGCATAAATTGATCTGACATAGGTGTTTATTGCTTCATTTACTAGGGAGACTATTAAGGCATGGATAATTCTTCTTACAACTATCACAGTAGGGAGAAATTTTAATTATATACTTTCTTCATTATGAACACACATACAAGTTATTAAGTTTTGATGGAGAGAGATTGGATCCATTCTAATTTTTTCAATCTTTCATCTTTTCATGAACTTTTACTTTTATGGAAATGCAATGAGGTGAAAATTGTTTAGGCTTATTCTTAGCCTTTCTGTTCTAAAGTGGATGCAGTGTAGTAGAGGTAAAATTTTATTATCTTTAAAGAAGGCCAATTTAGATTCGAACATAATCTTATGAAGAGTGTTCAAATAATGAGGGTGATGAAAAGATAAGGTTAGAGTCATAAATGTTGGTTAAGACAACTTGCATCATAATTGTTAATAGGTTGTTGAAGGTTCAATTATGGAGGAACCTAATGAATAGACTTTTACATATAGAAAATAAGCTAGTTGCAACCGCAAAATTCAAATTCTGAATGCATTAAATCATGAAGAATTTCTAAGAGTTAGAAAAGTGTGAGAATGCTACTTTGGTTTTTTAGGAGGGAAAATTCAGGGTCAACTTGAAGATTTGGAATATGTTCTTATAAATATTGATGATTTCCAAAGTCAAAGTCAAAATTTATTCAAAGAATAAATTTAAGTATTTTAGGAGAATCTTAAAGTTTTTTAGTTAGTAAATGTCTTGATCCAAAAAAAAAAAGGAATAGAATTAGTTGAACTTGTGAAGTAATATAAAGATTGTTTTCCCTAGGAGTGTATCAAAATTTTAGGATTAAGTAGAAAGTTGGTAGGACATAAGGTTCTTATAAATCTTGAGTATTTCCTTAACACCAACCTCCTAGATGTTAGTCTAAAGAAGTCAAATTAAAAATCACTGAAGAGATTGAAAAGTTGTGTAAGGCTAGTTTTATTAGACCAGCAGATATACTAAGTTACTAGACAATGTTCTACTTGTAATAAAGAAAAATGACAAGTTAAGAGCATGTGATGATTTTAGGGATTTAAATGGTGCCACTTGCACAGATGCGTGTATGATGCCAATTGATGATTTTTTAATCGATGCAACAACCAAGCAGTCATTGATTTCTTTTATGGATTGCTTTTCTAGTTGCAATCAAATTTTATAATTGAGGATGATATTCTTAAAATGGCCTTTAGAGGTCTTAGATCAATAAGACCATTTGAATGGATTGCGGTACCTTAGTCTTAAAGAATGTGGGAGTCACTTATCATAGGGCTATGAATGCTATCTTTCATGAACTATTAGGTCATACTTCAAAATTTTATATAGATGATATTGTTGTTAAGTCGAAGAGGAGTATGGACCATATCCTAAATATAAGGGAAGCTTTATAAAAGATGAGAGCACATAAGTTGAAATTAAATCCTTTAAATTGCATTTTTGGAGTAAAAGCAGGAAATTTTCTGGGTTTCTTGGTTTACCAAAGAGGGATTGAATAAGACAAAAACCAAAAAAAGGCAATTCTTAAAGCAAAGTCATCTCTAATAAGAAAAAACTTCAAATGTTTTTAGGACAAGTAAATTATATTAGAAGGTTTATTGCTAATTTGGCCAACAAAATCAAAGAATTCTCAAATCTTTTGAGGTTGAAACATTTTGAGGATTATTTTGGGAAGAAAGGCATTGAGTGGCATTTAATAAGATCAAAGAAAACTTGAACCTTTTAGTTTTTGATGCCACCTTGGAAAGGAATAACTTTCAAGGTATATGTTTATGTTGTAGAGGAATCTATTGGGTGTTTAGTAGCCCAAAATAATGAAGTAGGTGATGAGTATTCTAATTATTATTTTAAGTAAAATTCTAGCCCCAACAGAAAGTATGTCTTTATTATGAAATTATGCTTGGCGCTATAATTTTCCTGCTCAAATTAAAACATTATTTGCTTCAAAATCGGATTTATGTGGTTTTTCAAATCAATTTGATAAAATATATGTTGAATAAGCTTATGAAACTTATAGATTTTAACCTTGTTTATTTATCTCCAAAATTCAGTAAAGGTAAAGCATTGGTTGACATCTTAGCAAGCCCCCCTAATCCTAGAAATTCAAAAGGATGTGGATCATTTAGTGTACTTATTAAAGGAAGTCTTGGGGTTGAAATTTGAAAGTTTTAGCACAAAGAAGTCAATTAGTGCCATAATAGTCATTACTTCAAATGGAATAAAACGTCTTCTTTCTCTTATAATGGGCTTCTTATGTATTAATAATCAGGCTAAAGAATCCAAATTTTTATATAAAAAAATGGGATTTACGTCCTAATCGGACTTGCTCCTACGGAACCAAGAGGTCGAAAAGATTGAGAAAAATCGGTCATTCACAACCACTGATGAAGGATTCCTCGAAAAGTTTACCGGTTCTTCGGGGGTGAATTTTCAAGTTCAATTATCTCATTTTCAAAATATCAAGTGGATGAGGGAGAATCTTAGTTGGTATTGCAACAGGTAGTAAGAGACTATAAGTGTATAAGTTTAATTTTATTGCCTTAATATACTGCTGCTATTAAATTATTTGAATTTTTTTTGATGAGGTTGAATTCCAACATATTCCTTAAAAGGAGAATTAAGAGGCAAATGAAAATTCTCAAATTATCTCTAAGTTAAGGATGCTCGAGGAGCTCGTTTGTAAATGTGTTGTTATACAAGGAAAATCTCATTTGTCCATCTATAAAAGGGAAATTTCCTTAATTTTTTTAACATTGATAAAGAAGTCAACCAAATTTGGAGGGGCAAAAATAGAAACTTTATAAGGAACCCCAAAAAGAAGCTGTCTTATAGAACTAAATTGCAAACCCTTGATTATAGAGGGAGTCTTACTTCAACAACGTAGTAATGGATTATAGAGGGAGTTTTACTTCAACAAGGTAGTAATGGACTTCTTTTAAGATGTCTAAGGCATCAATCTAGAATTAAAATAAGATGGCCCATTAAGCGTCATGATTACTACTAGCCTTCAATATTAAAGGATTATATATCCTAAGTAAAAGGTTGCCAATAACGCCAAAGGTATGGAAGAATATAGTGAATTCATGCCTTACATTATATAGTTAAGCCAGTCCTTTAAGCGTTGGGCTATTGGCATTATTGAAAAAATATACCCACCTTCCTTTAAAGTTTGTAATTTTATTTTGTTGGAAACATATTATGATCACAAAAAGGGTTCAACAAATTGATGTAATGAAGTTCATTAAAGAACAAATTATTTGTCAATTTGTAATTTCAAAATCAATAACTGAGTGACGAGGGTACTATGTCTACTGCTCACAAAATTAAAGTTTTTTTTTCACGAATTATGGCATACAATTATTGAATTTGACTTTGTACTATGCTCAAGCTAATGAACAAGTCAGTTTCAAATAAAGTAGTAATTGAAATCATAGAAAAGATGTTAGAGGATAATCTAACAAATTGTCGTAGGATTTTGTTTAAGACATTACGAGCCTATCAGACTTCTGAATGCATAACTAAAGGGGTCAATCCCTTCACTCCAACCTATGGCCATGATGATGTTCTCCCTATGGAATTAGTAATTCCATCTTTAAAAGTGGCAAAGCAAAATGCTTTAACTGCTTTTAGTACTCTGATGCGATGATGATCAATGAAGTTCATCTCCAGGCTTGAATAACCTGATTATTCAAAAAGAAAAGATGGCAAAGTTTTACAATTAAAGAGTTCATAAATGGTAATTCCATAAAAATGATCATGTGGAATGTAATTTTGCCATATGGGACGAAAGATAGAGAGTCGAGACAGTGGTCCCATTTTGAATTCATAGGGATTTGGAAGGTAACACCTATTGGCTATCTAGCCTTTTCCTAAAAGGCGAGCATCACAAATGTTCCATGAATGGGAAATATTTGAAACCCTATATGCCTACTGCATGGGAGAAACTAGGCGTAAAGAAATAAGAATAAAATTCTACCAAAAAAAAAAGTGAACCAAAATAATTGTTTTACTAATTATTCTAGGAAAAAAAATTGAAGCCAAATAGGCCAATTTGTGGATAGTAAATTGTTCATTAAAAGTTCTAAGGAAAATAAATTTGAAAGCCAAATAGGTCAATTTGTAAGACCATTCCTAGAATTTAAACTAAATTGTTTAAGGAATTCTTAAGTATGGGAATTAGTAAGCAAATTCAAGATCTATGAGACAAGTTGATTGAAACATGATTAAAATGTGCTTTAAAAATAATTTGTCTATTGCTGGTTAATTAGTTAAGATGTTGTAATGATTAGAGGATAATTGGACTTGAGAACTATTCGAGGTGGTTGAATTTGGAAGGATTATATAAACACACCACCATCATAACACAAAAATAAGACCCTAATATGCCCCTCACGAGGTAGCCTAGCGGTAGAAAGGGGAAGAGGATTGTGTGCAGTCATGGGTTCGAGCCTTAGGAAGAGCAGCCTTTATTTAATGTGATGTAATCCCCTAATGATGAAGGCCTATCTGTTAGAGCAGGTAACTCTGATACTATCTAGGATCAAACCCGAATTCACCTATCTATGAGTCTGAGTGGGTGACTCATAGGTCCCAGGTAGTCGGGCTAAGCCCGGACCCTGATTTATCCAAAAAAAAAAAAGACCCTAACACAATTACACTATAAAAACACACAATCACACCAAAAAACTTAAAAAACTTATCATTGCTGCAACTTTCTTGGCACTTTGTGCTCATCCTTCACTTAAATAAAATTATCCTTTTATCTTAGATTTTAAAGCCTCAACACAGCTTAGCAACTTGATAACTTAGAATTCTACTCTTAAGGATTCAAAAGCCCACTATTATAAGGATTCAAAAGCCCACCATATCATTGTTTAGAAATCAAGCATATTTTTGAAGAATTCCCAAATTGATAATAAAAAGGTAAGCAACATCCCTAAAAAGAAAAATAAAAAGAGTTCATGACATTATGCCTATAGGAGTTACGAATAAAATGCTCGGCAAGGAGAATTTGAAAGCGTCTAGCAAATAAAGAATTATTATTAGATGAATGCAATGATCACTTTCTCAAGAGAAAAAATCTTTGGAAAGCAAAGATTAAATCCAATATTTCATGGTTTCTCAACCAAATATTAAATATGAGAGAGTGCCCAAGAAATGAAGTGGAAAACAAAGTTGACCATGGCAAAGAATTTTGATTTTAGTATGACAATTGAAACAAGTTCAAACCTCTTCACAAATTTCCGACCTTTAGCTTGTTAAAAGCTAGCATAGAAGAAGACACCAAAATGGAAGAAATCATCTAAGAAAATTAATGGAATTGGCACACAATTAACACTAGAGAATGCATCATTATTAAAGCCAACATCTCAAATCATGATCCTAAACCTGAGGAGGATAAGAGAATGCATCATTATTAAAGCCAACATCTCAAATCATGATCCTAAACCTGAGGAGGATAAGCTAATATTAATAAATCACCATTAAGGTAGTTTCACTAATTACTCATGCCCTTATCTGTTTTCAACCTCACACCTGACAATTTCTAGGCACAAGTTAGTTTCATTTCCTGACAACTTGTCCAAGACCTTATCCATTTTGTGGCTAGCCATTAAAAAAAGCCTAAATACAAAAGACATAATTAAGTTTCCAATAGCAGGCACTGCAAATTGCATCTTCTGGAATAGGATGGATGAATCAATTAATCACCCACTCTTCAGTTGTAAATATCCTTACTATGGGAGAAATTCCTGGCTTCACGCAATATCCAATGTGACAAATCATATTGGAACCAAATTATGGGATAGGCCAACAACAAAAGCTTCAAAAAAACAAAAAAGGTGACAAGACTATATTTGAACTCAGTTTCAGTTGTATCATTTATGGAATTTAGAGGGAGAAGAACATAACACAATTCAAAAATGAGCATAAAGATATACAAGAGATGAGAAATTACACATTTTAATGGATCAGAGAACTTATCCTAGCAGAAGGTATACGTAATATAAGTGAAACTGTAAGAAAACGAAAGAAATCTCCTTTAGCTATTGCCAACAAATTTTAGACACACACAAGGCTGAAATCCATATCTGTAACTAGCTCCACCATTCAGTGGAGTGGGATGGAATGTTGGAGTGTGTTAACTTTGTAACCTTGTTCTAAGTTTAAATCCCTGGTGGATTTTTGTAGTTTCACTAGCCTCATTAATTTACCATACATTGGTGTTCTGCCTGTAAACTTGGTTTGTTCCCCTGTTTGGGCTCTTAATACATTATTTCAATTTTTAAAAAGAGCCATAAGACGTCTCATACTAAGTAAATTATGGTAAAGTATACTAATCATTATTTTGTTTCATCTTAACTGATCCAACAAAATTTGTGCTTCTCATATGAAACTCTGGAAGTGAGACCTTACAATGGAAACAGAACTCATCATGCACTGGTCTAACTCACCATATAAACAAAGTTTACAACATCATATTAAACACCACACATAATTTTCCAATCAAAAGGTCACTAAGGATGATCGGCAGGTACTTTAAGAGTACACATCCAACTTGAGACCAAAACCACTGAATCACCTGTAAATGTAGCACACCAGAAGTTTAATGCAATGGATAAGCTACCAAACTATATGACCAAAACATGAGGTATAACAATCAAACATGTGATGTTGAAGAGCAAGGAATGGAGATAGAAAAGGTCATTATAGAACTATAGTTTGCTGCAAAAATAGGTTGGCTGGACCACCTAAGTCTATCCTTAAACGATAAAGGTTTTGAGTACTAAGTTCCACAATCACTGAAAAAAAGAAAAAATCATGGATAATGCACATACATAGCATAGCTCAGGTTGATTCCGGAGTAGTTGCACGTTGTCTTGACCTTCTTTGTTCTTGAGGTGGGGGACCATCTCTTCGTCTTTCATATCTTCTACTCTCATACTTCGAGTTCTTGCGTTGTTTGGGTTGATAGGTAGGATATGTACATGGGATTATCTCTCCATTGACGTATTTGTCTCCTATAACATATCCAAAATCAATGAGGCATGACAGGATATATTGATATATATTGTAAATAAAAATTAATAGAAAGTAACAGTGCACCTCCGTAGTCCTTGTTCTTAACATCTATATACGAGTCTGGCAAAACCCAAAGGACCCCAGGCAAACCTAAATAATGTGTGGACACCATTAATTCTAGAGAAGCAAAACATAAACCACGATACTGTAGATGTAAAACAAAGTTCGTGCTCCAATAGTTACTTACCCTTGAATTTCTCAGATGTCGCTTCATCAACAGTGCATTGAAATCCAGTGTACGTGGTGGTACTAAATGCATACATATTTTTCTTTGCCTCTTCCATGCTGATTCACAATCAATCAATGTTATATTGTAACGCAATCAAACCATCAAGAAAATCGTAAATACATACATAAGGAAATCCCACTGAACACAATCACATATCAAATGCCCACATGCAGTTAAGGTCTAAAGGAACTTAATCCAACATCCTGTCCTTCAAAGGGGGAATTGGAAAAAGGCTCCCTATTTACACAGACAAACGTGTACTAGCATTCAATACTGCTTAATTTAACATGGTAAAACCCACTCTTATTATCATAACATCACCAGAATTCCTTACATAATAACAACTAAAAACAAGGAAAACAAAGCACTCTACTCTGAAGCCAACAACCTATCAGAACAAAGAAAACAGGACACAGAGAACAAGACTTCACATCCAATTTGCTTTCATCTAACCACAAGTATGGAATACCCAATTGCCAAATAACGCCAATCACCTCAATACATATCAACAGAAAAGCAAGAAATAAGTTTGAAAGAAGACTAAAGGAAGCAACCTGCCAAGAACAGTAGCAAGGGTATTGAGATAAGTGTCAATCATCTGCTCTCTAGTAGGAGCCGGATCCTTAGGGAACTCCATGACAATCAACCAGTGATTATAATCACAACCCGGTAACATTATCGTCTCCCTAGTCTCGCCGCCGCCGCTGTTTCCACTGCCACTCCTCTTCGCTGAGTAGTCAGAATCCAGCGCTGCACGGGCAATGAACTGCCGAGCAAGGTGGGCATTACACTGCATAGGAGTCCATGAAAGTGTTGATGTGGGGTTAATAAGTGAAGCATAAATGGAGGGTTTGAGGTGGGAGTAAGGAAGAGGACGACGAGAGTGTAGGTTTACAGGAATAGCGACTGAAGGAGAGAGAGTAAAAGTTGCCATGGGAGGGTGCGAAAGGGTTGATTGAATTAGCGTTTCGTAAGATAAGGTGATTTAGATGTCTACTATACGAAGGGCAGTGCAGATCGCGAATGTGAACCGAAAGACATCATCTCAGATTTTTTTGTGGTCTGAACGCCAAACAATATGCTCTGCGAAAGAAAAGTGAAAAACAAGCCCGAAAATTCAAAGTACATTTGCTCTTTTGGGTTGGGTATGAGTAACTAAAGCCCACTACAACAACACGTGGGTTTGTGGATGGGGCTTAATTGTGCCCACACCTTCTCTAATGAAATTCATAAAATTAGAGTAGTTTGCGTCAACTCAAATTGCTGATTGGAAGTGTACGAGTTCTATTACATTATCAAGTCCACTAATTGTCTTCGAGCTAGGTTGATGAGAATGTGATAACACGTCATGACACATTCATTTTTGTTGGCACATGATTTTTTTTCCAATAAGCATGATTAGATTAAGTTTGGAGTCTTACTAGATTAATTTATGCTGGAATTAATTAGCATGTTAATGTGGGTAAGATAATATGGCATGGGTTAAGGACATTAAACTATTAAAGTAGTGGGAGCGTGTAACGCCAATTTTGACAAGTCACTTAAGTTTAAAAACCATTAGGCATTAAAAAAAGGGTAAGGTGGACTTTTATCTTTCATTAAAAGTAAAATGAGAAGAAAGAAGTGTAATTTCCTTCTTTAAGAGAGGGAAAAACGAAAATAAGAAAGAAGAAAGTGAAATAACAAAAAGAGGAAGAAGAGAGGTTTCGGTGGTTGAGAGAAAAGAAGAGAGTTGAGCTAGGGTTTCATTTTTTCTTAGTCCTCAAGAGAGATTTTGAGATTGTTCAAGAAACAAAACAAGTAGAGGAAGAGAAGAGCTTCCCTTTGAGTTAAGGATCCCTTCATTTGGTGAATAATGAAGGTAAAATCATTTTGAAACTTTTGGATTTTTTAAAAAGGATTTTAGTCCATAGAGTTTAGAAAATGCTTGAGTTTAAGTATTCTAGAACCAATTTTAGTGATTGTCCTTGAGGAATTTTCAATTGAAAAACCTATTGAGTGGGATTTTTGTTATTGCATAAAGGGATAAAAGAGACAAGAGGAACAAGAGAAGAGGCATGTTTGAGCAAGGCTATAAGCAAGGAAATCAAGGTGGGTATATGGTTATAATAGAGTAAATAAGCCACTAAATGTGTTCTTTGAATCAAGAAAGTTTAATGATTTTTAAATTGCATCATAAATATTGCATTTATTGCTTCTTGAATGAAATGAGAAATTGTTATATGTTTGCTACATGTTTTGTTTATGATTTGGGTTA
>JAOQMP010000002.1:34350745-34365854 GCA_027563575.1 Erythroxylum pedicellare
TATTAATGTCCAATCTTAATAGAACAATGACTAGGAACATTTAGGAATAATACATAAATGCAATATGAATCTCATAACTATAATCTCATTATAATTTCATTTATAATATACAATTATCCCATGGACTTTATCATATATATTTAAACATACACAAAATAAAGAATGTCTTTTAAATAATATGTTATTAAACTACAACCAAAACAATTGACTGTAGGGCATAAACCAACAAAAAGTTTAACCATAACTTGGTAAACCAATTATGCACGATGTATAACTTTAAAAGGGAGGACTTATCATTAAATGAGTACGTCCTTTCAATAACATGGACCATGCATACCATTCGGGTTATCTAAAAAACTTACGAAAGGTTGTACATTGGTCTAAGACAACTAATGGATGGATGTCCTTTCCACAATCTGCATGGTTGTTCGGCTCTCTTTTCCTAGCTCCACTGACCACCTTGTTGGTGCTTCTTTGTATGTAACCACGCATAACATAACAATGAAGGGTGAATTGCATGTGCACAGATTAAGCCAGAAAACTCCTTTACTCTTCTATGATGTTTTCCACCTTAGTGTTGAGAAGTTCCCTTTCTTCATTGCAGTTGTTTCTTCCAATTAGCTACCTAACTGGTAAAGTTTATTCCTTCATTTTTCATTACAGTATTCGAGGTTCTGGAACTTTGCTTCATTGTGTACCCTTCAGGGTTACTTATAGGCTTAAATGGCTTACATGGTGGATTGATCCTTGAATTAGGAGCATCTTAGCAGAATAGCTCGCAAGAACCCTTGCCTAGGTAAGAGTTGTCTTTGTATGGTTCTATGTATAATGCTCATACATTATGGGGTTCAGTTTGTGTGACATTTGGGGTTTTCTAGCTTGCTCTTCTTGAAGTGGTATGCCTTCGACTGTACATGCAGCATTTTGTCAGTAAAGGTACCAATTATCCTTGATCGTTGGACTGTAGTCTAGATGGAGACTCTTTGCAACTATTATTTCCCTTAGTTTATGAAAAACATACCTAATGAGAGTTTGAGGTTCTTGTTTGTCGTTGAGGAATGTTCTATGATTCCTTTTCTTCCGTAATTCATAAATCCCACAAATGAGGATGGTTTTAAAATTCAATAAGTCAATTACTTTGGAGAATTTTTGAGGTTTGAAGCTTAGTCTATGGTGTCATCCAGTGATTGGGGTTGATATTGAAAGTTACGTCTAAGTAAGATGCTCTTCCATAAGTTAAAAGTCTATTTTTACTGCCATCCACATGATGAAAGAGAACTTTGGAATATGGTTTTTGAGCCATATCATTTGACTTCCTGAGAGATAAGACTAAATAGGGATGCATAGGAGGTTGTTGTAAATTTGTTTGCAGGACACCTAGGCCAAATGACTTTGTCTGTTCTGGATGGATTAGGTGAGTAATTTAGAAAGATTAGAGTGAGGTTTCCAAACCCCTTGGTTGAGGGCTCCACTGGTTGCCACTTATCACTGCTTTGACTCTGGCATTAAGAGGGAGTGAGTGTTGTTGAGTGTGAAAAGAAGGGTGAAGGAGCTTTACTTGACAAATAAGGTTGACAGTATAAGGATGCAATTATGTTCGCTTTAGAAGTTGATTAGTTAAAGTCCTCTCACGAGTCTTGACTAGAAACTCCGAGCAATGATTTCTTATGCAAGGAGCTTTCTTTCAGGTTTTACATATGGATTAGATGCCCTCAGATTAGCTTTTGCTTTCTTGTAATATATAGGATTAGTTGTTTCAACTTTGGCTCTAGCTTTGAGCTTTGAACACTTCCTTTTATAATTAATTTAATTTCCGCCGTTTTTTAAAATAAAAGGAAAATTACATTAAATATATTTATGATAGTTTGGTCCCTCACTTATGTAATTATTCGCGAGTTTAATTGACACTTTACTATACATTTAAAAAAGAAATAAGCAGTTGTTATAAGTTGTAACGAACCATACTTTCACCAAAATCTAGAGCTAGTTAATTAGTTTATCGTTGATTAAATAAAAATACTGTAAATAAATAATTTACTCACGGTTATAATATTGTTTGGACAAATATTAATTGACAAAGAATGGAATTGAGGTTTCACTAATTTCCACCAAATTACATTGTTCCATAATAATAGAAAAGAAAGTTGGACATAATCCCAGCTGTTTAGAGTTTCTAATTTTTGAATACTTATCCAAATAATCCCTTTTACCTTGATCATAAAAGAAATGACTTATCCTTTCATTACTTCTCAAATACAATGACAGAAACTTAACTCTTGTTTACTTTTTATTTAAAATATTGCATCATTACATTTTTAGAGATAATTATATGTATATTGAGAGGTGCTCTTTTCTTTTATATATAGCAATGAAAATATATGTATTTGATTGATTTGGTATATTGACAATCTTATTTTAGAATGAATAATCAATATTGTAAAAAAAAGAATAATAAAGATAGGACAAAATGATAATTTTTAAAACTTCAATATGAATTAGGATTGTTAAAGTAACATTATTATTTTATTTTAGTTTTTAATGGATCTTATTAGAACATGGTCATCTATTTAATATTATTCAAAATATATTTCTTTTGGAAATTTAAATAAATTGATAGATTAAGAAGAATCATATGCTTGAAACCAATAGTTCCATGCATACTATTCTCAGTTAGTACTAAGTCAAGGCACAATATAATTAATAACTCAAAGTTAAGAAAGACTACTGAAAGAAAAACTATGTTCTTCCACGTTAATAACCACTTTAGGGTTTATATCAAGGTTCTCATAAGGTAGTGTTGAAGAAAGCATATCTACTATTTTACTTAAGCTATTAAGTTTAAGACATACCACAATTGTAGCTTGTTTAGTGTTGTACAAGAAGCTACTTATAAGGAGAGTAAGGCCTTATCTACAAAGCGAATTCTAACGAAATTCCATTTTCTGTGCTAAAGCATTAGCCAATTAAAGTGGAAATATGCAAAACTTCAATCCACATTTGTTTTAGATTTCTTAACCTCTTTGAAGTTGGTCTAATATTCTCTAAAAATAAGCTATTGTATTGTTTTAATCCTTGTTAACTTTATTTATTATGAGTTTTTCTCTAATGCAGGATATCAGCTCAACAGTAACTTGTTCTTTAATTTTTTTTAACCCTATAATACTTTATTATCCCTTTTTCTTTGGATGCCATACATTAAGTAACCAAAGGCTATTTGATAGATGATTATCTTTCCTATTTTGTCCTCCTGCCTTTGCTTAACCGCTCAAGGTTTTCTGTGTGGTTATACCTGATAACATAAAGTTTGCAAATAGATTGGATTATATTCCAAATAGAAGCTGAGAATTCATAGTTAAAGAAGTGAGTTTTGCAAAGGCTGCAAGTTTAAGGGATGTTGATGTATCTTAATCTACCCATCATGGCACGTCTTTATTCGACTACTAAAACCTGAAAGAAGGAGAATTTTGGAAGTGTTTTCTTATTTAAGATAGTGTCATACCATAATAGTTTATATTCGTGGGGCCTTATCATCTCCTTATAAGAGTGATTAGTAAAACTAATAGAGGAGTGCTTTAATCATATATAAAAGTCTACAATTCCAAGGTTTGGATTGTAATTTAGAATAATGTGCATAATAAAGGAAAGATTAGCAAAGTACTAGACCACTTATTATTGTTGATAAACATACTGACCTTAGTGTTATAAAAAAAAGTAATAATTTAAGCATCAAATAAGTTCTATTTAAAGGTCCTAGCTTGTTTTAGTTATCAAACCATAGGATTGAACTCTTTTCATTACCAATTTTGCATTTGATATCCTTATGGAGAAGTTCTCTTGGCTTTAATAACTAAGCCATAAATTATGAAATGCTTGATTCGATTTTCATTTCCCAAAATTTTCTACCCTTTAAAAAGTAAGTGTGGGTGCACTTATCTTACAAAGTCTCTTTGTTTTCAAGATTATCGATATTAATTTGGCCATTGAGACTTTATGGATGAGTTCTATAGGTGAGATGTTAAGTTCCCCTTCAATTTTGGAGGGAGAAAGAAGCATTTTTCTGTAAAAGGAGGAAAGTGGTAAGAAGATGAGGGGAGAGATGGTTTGATAGAAGAAATTGAAGCTTGGATAATATGTGTTGCTTCTAAATATTATAGTAGTGGTAGAATGCTAGGGTTCAAATTGAGTTTAGGAGGAGATTCATCTATTCCAAAAGCATTATTGGAGGTGGTAGAAGAGGAAGGATTGATACTTATTAGAGATTTGGAGAAGAGGGGTTAGGTGGTTGAGAAGCTAATAACTGATGGATTAAAATCTATCTCCATAAAGCTTTTTAAGAGGTTGGTGGGGAGTTTGTTAGGCTATAAAGGGAAAGGTCTTGCGGTTAAAAACTAATGGTTAAGGGAAGGGTGAGATAGGTTTTGATAGTATGTTTCTAAAGAGAGGTTATACCTCTCACTCTAGACTTCATAATTTTTATTAGTAAATTACATTGGAGTTTATTTCTAGTGATGTTAGAATTATTATGATAGAAATTAAGAATGAAGAAATATGTAAAATTGATATAAATGATTTAATATTCAGTCATATAGGCTTACGTGTTTATTATGTGTTATCTTTAAGGCTATTTTTCATCATATGGCTCATTAGTCCCATCCCCTACCCCCAACTATGAAGGAGTTCACAGATGGAAGCCAATCAAGATAGGGATGTAAAATTATTAAATTGAAAAGTGAAATCACAAGGTTATAACTTTGCTATAGAAAACCAAAGGGTGTGATATTCACTATAGACTTCAGCGTATAGGCATCAATTAAGATTTTTTTAATCAAAAGAATAAGAAGAGATTACATTGTTCTAAAATCATAAGCCTCTCACTCAGGAGTTTTACTTAAATGCTAGAAATTTAATGGGTGGATAAATGCATAACCTTAGATACTTTATTGATTCACTAGATAAATAAACTCTAGATCTACTATTATAATTTTAGGATTGTTGTTAAAGTATTAGAGAGTTAAAGAGTAAGTTATGGAGCTAAGGGTATAACATTATGAATTTTTTAATCACAAGATAGTTAAAAAAAAACTAATTTAGACCTAAGGACATATCCTTAAGATTTCTATTGAATTTATAGACTTATGGGCATGATCTTCCTTCATTGAATTTCTAGAGAGCCAAAGACTTTACTTTAAATCCAAATACAATATCGTAAGAGCTTTGCTAATAAAAATAAATTGAAATATTGATATATATATCAAGTATTGAGACGTTGTAGAAAGAATTAGAAGTTAGAATCCTACTTTTAGCCTAATAAAAAGGAAATAAAATATAGATCTAGGAGTTAAGAATCCTTCTTTAAATATAGCAGAAAGAAAATAAGCTATATTGAAGCTTCAAATAGTCACATGTATGAGAATGTAATAGTCATCTATAACATTTTAGATTTTATTTGCAATTTTATTCCTCTTGTGAATGAGGATGCAATGGCATATACATTACATAATGTTCTATCATCTTCTAATATTGTTATTGACATTGCTACTATAAAAAAAGGAAAATCAATGGCTATAGGGACTAAAAGTATCCAATGAAGATGCTTATACTTTGCTTATAAAGTTTGTATTCATCATAAAACATCTTATAGATATTCTATTGATGTATTTTTTTATTAGTTAATGTATTTCTAAAGAATGATCTTATGCTTAATAATTTGGGGGTCTTTATTTAAAAAAATCAACTAGTTTGAAATAAGAGGGTATTTCACTACATTTTTATAATGGAAAAAGAAAGTAAAGGGATGCTTTATTTAGAATTAATAAGCTTCTCTAAATAAAAGGGCGTCAATATTTTAAAAGTGACTTAGAAGGCATTCCTTAGGTTTAGAATTTCTTTCTACATTATTTCTTGTTCTTGTATCCATCGATTTCTTCTTTATTTCTTTCTTATGCTTTTCATCATATTTTCCTCTATGTTTAATGTCTTTCAAAGCCGATAAAAAGAGAAAAAGAGTGTTCTTAGATAAAATAATTGATCAATAATTATTAGGAAAGGAGTACTTTTGTTGTTATACTTGCCTATCTAATTTTGGAAGATCTTATTTCATTATAAGAATAGTTAACTTACTAAAATATATTTCTAAAAAGAATTTGAAATCCCATAATTGTTGTCTAGTTACAAATCTAACTAAACTTCATAATTTAATTTACTCGCAATCTTTTGATTTTGTATTCTTTATTGAATTTTTACATATCTTTACTTCTATCAAGATATGAGTTCGATTGAATGTTGTAGGTTTATTCCATGGTATTCTTATTTAGTTTAATAAACAATTAAAAAGGAGTATAATTTGTAAAAGGCAAGATTATGTGAGCAAAATTAGTAAAGAAAAATATGAAATTTAGAGTGAAACATGAGTGAATTGAGTGACATTAAAAAAAGAAACATATGAGGGAATGTTATAAGCTTATTACTCATATTATTTTGAATCTTGAAACATGTTTAATTAGAAAAAAAGTTGAAGGGGGAAGGAAGGATGATATATTTATGCTACAAACTATGTAATAACATTTTGAATGTATGAATATGATGTTTGGCGAATTAGAGATCTATTAAAGAAGCAAGATACTATTATAGCCAATTTACAGAGTGGAGAACTACCATAAATTCCTAATGTGTATATGCCAAAAGGCAAGTGTTCCAAGATGATTTTATTGATGATGAAGAGGGAGTTGACTTTTGTGCCCAAAATAAGTTCTAAAACTACCTAGGTTATCCTACTCACAAGTATACGGGGTAGTTGTAGTTGATTATCCAGAGTCACCTCCCACGAAGGTAAAATTGGTTCAATTAAATTAATCTTAGACAAAAAATAAATGTGTATGTAATCCTAAACATTCTATCCCAATTTGGTGAGTTAAGGCTTTAAAGAAAACCACAAAATTAGATTGAAAAGTAACTGATTCAACCGGAAATAAAAACGAATAGATTAATCAAAGTGGAAACTTTTGAGAATTAATTTCACTACTTTAATCTCCTATGTATGATTAAGTGGAAATGATTAGGTAGTCGTCTTACTAAAATTAACAGTTAGGTTCTAAAATCAACTTAAAAATAATAAACTAAGTCTAACTTTCATATTTGACAAGTTATCATCTGAATTAATTATAGAAACCCGACTACTAATTAACACTTAAATTAATATATTTCTAGTTCTTAACCTAAGCGTCTATAGTTTCTTGTTTCATATTAAACTTCTTCTTTTGATCCTTCGTTTAATATCAAAATGATGCAAAGTTTGGTCATGCTATTACATCCATTCAGTTTAGAAACTGTAGCAAACATAAGACAACAACACAGTCCTCAATCATGCATATTTAACTAAAATAGCTACATTAATCCTAAAAAAAAGAGATAAGCCCATCACGAAAATAACAAGATTCATCATATTCAAATACTTTAATCCTATCTTTATCAGTATAAGAGAAGTATTTAAGCAATAAATCAAGTAAATAATTAAATGAAATATCAAAAGACAACAAAGTATCAGTCGGTTAATTTAATAGGGTAGTAAGTTTAGTAGACAATAAAAAAGTAAACATAGAGAAATAATGCAACAAATGAAGAACAAAGCATGGAAACAAAGATTGGATGAGGGAGTTGTTGTGGTCTCTTGCACTCTTAAGCTCTCTGCATTGGCTCTCGCCTTCTGCTCCTGCTTAGTTCTTACCTAGATGATCGGATGCTCAAGTTGCTTCTACCTCTTTGATTTTCTTCTTCTCCAACTCACCCGACTGGTCTTTGCTTTCTCTCGTCCTTTCTCCGACTTCTTTCTCTCTATCTGTTTCTGCCCCTGAATGAATCTGTGGTGTTTAAAATGTGGAATGAGAGAATGTTGCAATATGTGTGTGAGAATGTCTATCGCCACCCTCCTCTCTTCTTTTTATTTGTAGTCTCATTTTAGGTCTAGGTTTCCAAGACTTCAACCTATAGATGCCATGTAAAAATTAAACGAGTTAAAAGGAAAAACATGTCATAGGCTTGACTATGTTTGTCACCCCCATGAGGGGACTTGTCACGATGATGACAAGTTAAGTCACCACTTTTTTTTATATCTTTTTTCATACAAAATTTACAAAATATTCCAATCAACATTAATGCAATATTCACACCTTTTACACTCAATTTATCTCACATTTGGATCCAAATGTAAGGATTTGTAAGCAAAATTAAGATATGAAGGCAATTAAAAGCAATAAAAACTAGACACGACAATGACTTGTATGATAGTAACCATCCACCAAAAAGTAGTATGGGCAAATTTACACATCATGGTCATTGGTAAGATGGAGTCCATAGAAGGGAGCATAGGAAAGATGGAAACCTTATAAACATCAAAATGAAGATTCCTTCATTTTAAGGGAGGAATGACTCTAAGGCCTACTTATAAACAAAGAGAAAAACATAAAGCTCATTGTTGTTAAGTTTACTGATAATGCTATTATTTGATGGGATCAGCTTGTGATAAATAGGCGAAAGAACCATAAAAAGTCTATTGATAACTGGAAGGATGTGAAGATGATCATGAGGAGGCATTTTATCCCTAATCACTAATCTGGGGGTTTGTACCAGAAATCAAAACACCTACTTAACAATCAAATAGTGTTCAAGAGTACCATAAGGAGATAAAGATTTCCATGATTTGAGCTAACATAGAGGATGATGGGGAAGCCACCGCGGCTAGGTTTCTAAACAGTTTAAATCATTAGATTGATAATATGGTAGAATTTTTTAACATCGTGTGGGGCTAAAAGACATGGTTCTTATGGCTATTAGTAAGCTCTGATGATTTATTCTTATAAGCATCAATGCTATTAAAAATTTTCCCATTGAAAATTTTTCATTCACTAACTAGGCAAGTGCACCTATCTTTGGTGAGAAATATAATAATAAGTAGGAGCTAAATCTATAAAGAAGTGATATAGTTAGCATTCTTGACACTATTAACGAGTCTAAGAATAATATATAGAAAGGTGATTCTTGTAGGGTTTTAATGGTTGAAATATAAAATAAAAATAAAACTAAACAATAAAAGGGGAAAATAATAAAAATATTAATCAAATAGTTATGTTTAGATTAGTACTTTATATGAAATTTTATGTTTTAAACTGTAAGTGTATGGTCTAGCTGTAGCTAGCAGTAGCAAGTACGGGTCAATCCCATGAGGACTACAAATACCATAAATAACCTATTTTCTATCATCTAACTAAAGAATAAGGTGATGATTTAATTAAAATTAAAATTAAAATTAACTAAAATTTATCACAATAATGAATGAGAACATAGATAACACTAAGATTAATCAATATAAAATAACTAGTACCTTGGTAATGAATCACTCTAAGATTTTTTAAGTATTAATCTTTTATCATACAATTCAATCATTGATCATCGGAACGTAGAAATTACTATCTTATGTTAATATCTTTCTCAATAATATTAACAACTAATCCTTAAGCAAATCATAATCTAAATCATTAAACTTAATAATATCAATCCCTTATTAACCTCATCATATCCATCCACACACTAGATCACTGCATCATATAAATCAACTCAATATGTAATTAGTCATAAGTTATCCTAAAACCAACCTTCATAATTTAATATGAATAGCAATCACATTGATAATCTATCAGAAAAGAAAAAAAATAAAGTTTCACACCTTTACAAATGATTCACCAAATGCATTCAAAGTGTTTAGGGTGGAAAATAGAAAAACTCTTACTCATTATAGAGGAGGATTCTTAGCTATAAGCTTGTAATAAAATCATATCTCTAGCACTAATATGTGAACAAGAAAAAAAAAAAGGTATTTAATAAGGTGAAATGAGACTTAGGTAAAGTATGGTAGGGATAATAAAAAGGTAATAAAATTGAAGAAATTCATATAACAAGAGTGCTTAAAATTTTATTCTTAATATCATAGTTCATTCAAACAATAATTTCATTGATATAATAATAATTCTTCTCACTCTCTAACAAATATTATAACTTTTCTTGTTTTATAACCTCACAACAAATATTTTTGAACTTTTGAACTTCGTCCAAGAAAAATTGAAGAGAATATAAAATTATAACCTTCCAAAGAGATTTGTAGTTTTTTAAAAAAATAGTGGACTTCTTTAAATGATACAATCATGAGGATCATCTTATAGGTAGAATCATTGTCTTAATAAATCTCAAGGTGTGGCAAATAAAGGGCTAGACCTCTTCAGATCAATAGCTCCATTGTGATTTTATCCTTTAAATCTCCTAAACCTCAACTTTTGTATTAGTTATCTATTTTACAAATTGGAAATTTAATAAAAAGAGGCCTCTAAAGGGAACTAGAAGCAATGGGAACCAACTCTCACAAATCTTGGATCTTTATGGGAGATTATAACTGCATTCTCAAGCTAGATGAAGCAGAAGGCAATAAAAGAATCCTAAGTACTAGATACTAGGAGCTAAGTCAACTTACTAGCTACCTAGGGCTTACAAATTTGAGATACATTGGCTTACATTTCACTTGGTCAAAAAAATGAGTAGGTATGCATTTCATCTAGAATAAGTTAGATATATGCCTTGTTAACTCTAATCAAGCATGTACAACTAACCTTAAGGTGTCTCATACGAGAATATGTATAATTTAGAGTAAATCAAACCTTACGCTTATGGTTGGAATGACCGTGTTCCAGCTGAATATGTACAACAATAGTAGTAATACGAAATTATTACAAATAAACTAATAAAATCCCTTGTCAACCTTGTAGCTAGTTGACATGAATTCGAGTTAAGATTTTCTTTACTTGGATATAATGAGTATAATACCTTATACTATCTGAGCTCCTTAAAGTCTTAGAGTGAAGAAAAGATGACACTCTATTTCATAAGTGAGGATACATTTTAAGAAGTGAAGGTAACTACTGCTTTGAAAGATATGATGACTAAATTTATTTAAGAATCAAATGAGGCATTAGGAAATAAAGGCTTATATACAAAATATAGTGAATTGGATCAATCAGCCAGCGAAGATAATATTTGACGAGATGTATGGGAGTTTGCCTAGTTCTTTTAAAATAGATCCTAAGAAATTTGGAATGGAAGGTGGGCCAACTTGCAGCAGCATTGACTGTCAGAAATTTAAGTAACCTTTTTATTACAACTAAATCTAACCTAAAGGAGCAAGTGAAAGCAATATATTTGAGAAGTAGGAAGGAGTTAGGAGAACCAATTCATGAGGAAGCCAAAGATCAGGTTGAGATAGGTCAAGAGAAAGGCAACCAAAAGGTAATTAGAAAATGAGGAACCCTATAAATTCCACCTCCACCATACATACCTAAGTTACCATTTCCATAGAGATTAAGGCAAAACCTTGCAGAGATCCGATTTCCAAAATTTTTGGAAAAGCTTAAAAAGTTGTATTGGAGTTTTTCACTTCTAGAAGTGCTTGAACATATGCCCAAGTATGCGAAATTCTTAAAGGAGCTACTTTCTCACAATTGGAATTAGGATTCGAAGTAGACAGTAGCCTTAACAGCCAGTTGTAGTTCGATGATCACCAACAACATGCCGTCAAAATTAAAAGATTCAGGGAGTTTCACTATTCCTTGTATTGTTAATGTTGTGGAATTTTCTAAATCTTTATGTGATCTTAGTGCAAGTATTAATCTTATACCAATGTGTATTTTTAGGAAATTGAAGCTAAACAATATAAAGTCAACCTCAAATATAATTTAGTTAGCAGATCAGTCAATAAGGAAATCATTTGGGGCTGTGGAAGATATTCTAGTAAAGGTTGATAAATTTACCATTCCTATTGACTTTGAAATTCTTGATATTGTAGAAGATAGGTAGTGTCCACTCATTCTAGGACGTCCGTTCATGAACATTGGGCAAGCACTCCTTAATCTTAATAATGAGATCCTAGTTTTTCGTATTGGTGATGAAAAGGTCAAATTCAACATGAATAGGACATTAAAAAGCAAGGCTGAGCGCAAAATTTGTATGAAAGTTAATGTGGTGGATGATTGTGTAAAGGAATAGTAGAGAGCAATTACTGAGCAGAAAAGTGAAGTAGATGATAATGAGATAAGTGTAAAATAAGGGGAGTTAGATGACAATCAAAGGTAAGAACCTTTAGAGAAAACATAGTCACTAACCCTATCTTCTTGTGATAAACCACCAACCATTAAGCTCAAACCACTACCAGTGCATTAAAGGTATACATTTCTGGGTAAGGATCAAACACTACCATTAGTTATTTCAAATAAGTTAGATCAGCAACTAAAAAAGAAAGTGTTAAGATTATAACGAGAAGAATGAGAGCTATTGGGTGGCAAATATCAGACATTTGAGGGATCAATCCAAGCATTGTTATGCATAGAATAAATCTTCAGGATGGATGTAAGATGTTAAAGGATAGGAAATGGTCATTGAATTCGAAAATGAAGGAAGTTGTTAAAAAGGAGATTCTCAAGTTTTTATATGTAGGAATTATATGCCTAATATCAAACAGCGAGTGGGTGATTCCAATATAGTGCGCACCCAAGAAAGGTGGGACAATAGTGGTGCAAAATGAGAAGGGTGAGTTGATATCAACCCGAACAATTAGTAGGTTGTAGCACCCCACTTTCGCAAGACACGTACCCGACATCCTGAGTGATGTCCGAGTACGTACCCCATAAGGGTGGCATGCTAGAACAATTAATCAGTCAAACACTCAAAACTCAGTACAAATTTTTCAAAAATATCACACGCGTACGTGGAAATCAATATTCAAATTCGAGCCCATACTTTTATTTCATAAACATCGAAAACACAATTATTATTACATTTTGAGCAATCTCATGTGCAACACATTTCCAATTTCGAAAGTTATTAAATACAAAAATATTCAAATATACATTGTACAGAAATTGCAGAATATATAATTTAATACAAAAATAAGAAAAAATGCAGACGCGAACTGATCCTGAACTCTATCTCTTACTCGAAGGCAGTGACCAGACTCCAATTTGATTAACTGGAGATCTTCTCTAAGCCTGAAAAATATTGTAAATTTTGGGTGAGTTTTTGTAAACTCAGTGAGTGACCATCCTCGATGGCTCACTCAATCACATAACACATCAAAACATATAATCCCATAATTCATATCACTGTATCAGTTCCTCATGTTAAGTCACATTCATTTAACTCATATTTTACAATCTGAATTCATTCAAACAATTTATTTCAACCATTTAAATCTTACATATCAATCATCAAACATGCATATTAAATGTTTATGCAATGCTCATGAGACTCACTTTCGTCTATTACTTTGTTGTGACCGAGTGCCTATAATTGTCTTATATTTATTGTGGATACCAAGCTCATTGATAACTATCCCGTATCCGTTCGTGATACCAGGCTTATTTTATATAGTGAGCCTTTGGCTCTTATACACTTTCTGAGCTTTAAGCTCTTTTTCACAATCTAAGCTTTAAGCTCTTTTTTGGTGGCTACTTCGGTCATAACTGCCTTTATGTTTCATGCATTTATGAAATGGAATGCATCACATTCACATATTTTCAATTAGTCACTTATTTCCACTTTACACATGTCATCGGACCTTAGTCCGACATTCATCATTTAAGTTGAGTATCACTTATTTCTTCTAATTCACATTCAATGAGCACTTCTATTATTATTCATGCATTTATCAAACTCCTCGGACATTCAATGTCCGGAATCAGAACAATCACATTTCACAATAATTCAATCAATAATACATAAACAAAAAAATTAGAAAAGTAAGACCATCTAGATCGACTCATAGTACGCTCTAGATTAACATTAGTTTCCATAATCTGGAAATATCTGAATGCAGACATTTATCCTGCACATCAAAATTATACAATACACACAATGCACACACATTAAAAATTTCTCAAATTATTAGTATTCCTTTATGTACAAATATGTATATGGAATAAGTACAATGCATGCTTAATGGCAATTCCAGGTATATTATCAAATTTCACATGTTATGTACGTTCTCATTTTTAGCATTATTTGCTTTCATAATATCCAATTCTCATTCACTTTTACTAGATACTCGTTACTCATCTCCTTTGAATTATAACTACAATCATATGAACATCTTCATTTCATTATACTCATGCCTTTGGTACTTTAATATCAACAATTCACTAATTAATGTTATTCTAACATTATAAGATCAAACATTATCCAAACTCTCATTTCTTCTTATAACATCTCCAAAATTTCAGACCTTCAGGTTTATTTTCCATAAACATTCTAATAAGGTAAATGAAGTAATTTGGCAACACTTTCTTTTAGAAAAATGTTGCCTATTGTCTTAAGTTTCTAATGACATCAAGATCATTCAATTTGGTTAGTACTCCAAAAGTTATACTCCAAATAATTCGGACTATTCTTAATCTAAAATAGTATTCTATACTCAACTTCAAGTCAGATTCTAGAATTCTATAGACATAATTGAAAATTGATTTCTTCAGAAAAATTGTAGCCTTATGTCTACTTTAATCTAAATTAAGAATTATTCCATTTAGATAACTACAGAACAAGTTATGCAAAATACCGAAGTATGTTCAAGCTGTACAAGAAAGTTGGCCACGACAAAGCCAGGAGTTAGCCTCGGTAAACTTTTCCTTAGAGAAAATCTTGCAAGTTGGCCACGGCGAACTTTCACAGAAGCACAATTAGGACTCGTCTTCCAATTTTCCAAATTCTAACTCTTTACTTACTACATTCACTACCTTAATCTTTTCTATCATTTCTAATTCAATTTCTCCTCATATTCCCATCATTCTAATTCCATTTCAACTCAATATAATCCATAAACAAATTATAGTTCATGACTGATGATGAACACTAATAACAAACCATACATATATATACACATTCATCATTAACTTACTACGCATATTCAATTTCATTTTCACTTTCATTTTACTTCTAATTATCACCTTAATTCTTCCCATTTCAAGATACTACACTTGTCTTTTCTTTAACTTCAGTACTCAATCCAATTCATTTCTAAAACAAC
>JAOQMP010000002.1:34372621-34386963 GCA_027563575.1 Erythroxylum pedicellare
CATATGACTATATCACATAAAGTCATTAGTAATATAATGAAATATAATATTATCCTTTTATGAATTGTTATTCCATCTAATATATCACATGTATAAGATTTAACAATTCAATACCATCATCATCCTTTCACCAAAGGTTGATCTGGTTATTCTTCAACATTAAGTTTCACAAGTTCCATATGATTCATAATCAAAAGGAACTAATATGGCATAAAAGGATTGTCTCAGTTATCTAACCCTTTATTCTTTTCATTTATGTTAAGCATAAGTCTCCTTTAATCGAACATATACAAACTCTTTGTATAAAATTGGATCAACATCTTTTACTTAACAATCTATTTCTAACCATGCATTAAACATTACAATAATGTTGAATCTAAATTCAGTATCAAACACTCATAAGCATGAATTAGAAATACATATGATCTCTATCATATCACATATAGTCAAGAAGAATCATGCAATCATTTTCTTCTAATGACAACTATTATCATACCATTGCTAAGCCTTTAATTGTAGTCCACAATTATGCTTTTAGTAAACTAAATTAAATGGAACAATTTCATCAAGGTACTATACCTTTCAGCCTACTCCATGCAACCCCTTGCATTTTGCTATTATGGTGCTGTCATACATCTTACATTTAAGAACTCTTCTTAAATATATCATAAGTCCAAGAGCTTGGGTTCACTAACTTTAGTATCAACTATACAAAATAAGGTAAATTCCACGGAGAACAAGATATAAGTGTAAGGCAAACAAGTAATCAATTATATGTCATGATGATCGGCTCTTATTTGATCTTTAGATTAATCCCTTGGAAATCGAATCAAAAATTTAATTCCAAAGATTGCAATATAAGATGCAACCTCGGGTCGTCTCATTTAATCGGAACCTAGCGCAAATGGTCTACGTTAGCCTAATTGTCGAAAAATGCAACTAAGTCGATAAAAAGGGGGAGGGGGTTGGATCATTGCTAAAAATTAAGGAAATTGAACTAAATGAAAGAAAAATGTATAAAAAGGTATTTTTTATTTTTGGGAAGTGAAAAGTGAAAAACTCAAACAATGATCAGATATGATAAAATCCTCTTGAAAACGAACATTGGCTATCATGATTCAAAACAAATCTTTCGGGAGAGAATTTCACTAAGTTTTCGGATGATAAACCTTAAAGAACTCTTTAAGTATAAGGTTTTAGTCAATGAACTCCATTTCTTAAAACCTTCTTAAATGTATCTTAGTGTGTATTAATGGATGAGCTGATGCAAGAGGTCAATGTAGATCAAGCTTAATCTCAATATCAAACATAACTAGGCTGATAAAAGAGAGTAACAAAATCACCACAAAGACATATATGAAACTTCATATATTAAGCATCAAAGTTCTACATAAGCAAATCCATAACACAAGCATTATTCAACACTTGATTAAACTCTAATCAAGTTAATCTAACTACATGGCCATAAACCCTAACTCAGAAGTTTACAACTATGCCGTTAAACTTGACAATGTAAAACAACTTCCCTTTGAAGCCCATCGAACTCAAGCCGTCGCTACATCTTCAAGAGAAAATCGGTGTTCTAGCCAAGCATAACGTCAGGAATTCTCACAATCGTAAGAGCTTCGATGTCACCCATGGTAGCAGCAGCGACAAATGGTGAAGTTGACAGTGAAGGTAGTCAAAGTTGATGGATGAAAGTTGAGAGTGAGAGGAATGAATTATATGGGTGTCGGCTCTCTCCCCGTCTGTGTCTGTGTCTGTATGTCCCTGATGACCTAATTTGGCATGATTTTAAATATTGGGTCGCAGGTCGGGTTGGAACAGTGAGAGAAGTTTTCAACTTAGTTCGAGTTTTTGACAGTTCGCCGCGGTGACAGGAATATTGTGTCACGGCAGACGCTTACTGGATCCTTTGCTGCAGCGAAATAATCAACTTTCGTCGCGACGAGCTTTTCCTTCATGTTGTACGGTGACGACAGGTCTGGTTTGTCGCGGCGAAAATCCTGACGCTCATGTCCTCATAATGACTTCGTTTTAGCCCATTGGCTCCTTTTCACTTGAGTCTCCTACAATCAAAAATATCAATTTGTAGTATCAATTGTCCTTAGAAAATTTATAATACACTAATGTCAATTTGTAACAATTTTTACTATTAAATTGCATAAAATATAAGCACACACTCAAGGACTAATTTAAACACAAAATTAAGAAATAAGAGTCAAAAAGTATATTAAAAACTATGAAAGTGTCGCCAATTTATATGATAAACTTAGGCTTAATCACATATATAAATTAATTATAGCCAGAAATTGTCAATAAATGCATGTATAATTATTTTCATATGCAAAAATTCAGTATTCACGTGTATGTGCATATCATGTAATGCATGAGTATGAAATGCATTTTCTAATCTCTCATATATATACTGTTTTAGCCTCAACGTGGGCAATGGGATGTTACACAGGTGGCAGGTCTGCATAGATTACAGGAAGCTCTACTAAGCAACAAAGAAAGACCATTTTCTATTGCCTTTTGTTGTTCAGATGACAAAACAAGTTGTTGGACATGCATTTTGTTTCTTTTTGGATGGGTATTCTAGCTATAATTAGGTATTTATACATCCAGATGATTAGGATAAGATAACTTTTACATGCCCATAGGGAACCTTTGTGTATCAATGAATGCCATTTAGACTTTGTAATGGATTGGTTACATTTCAACGGTGTATGATAACAATTTTTGTAGACATCATTAAGGATTTTCTGGAAGGATTTATAGATTATTTTTTAGTAATTGGAAATTCTTTCATGTAGTGTTTAAGAAATTTATAAAAAGTTCTTTAATAGTGTGAAGAGTCATATTTAGTCTTAAACTAGTAGAAATGCCACTTCATGGTTCAGGAAGGAATTATGATGGGAAATAAGATATCTTGCAATGGCCTTGAAGTGTATAAAGCAAAGATTGAATTCATTGATAAGCTTCCACCACCAAGCAATGTCCAAGGGTTCCGAGCATTTTTGGGGCATGCTAAATTCTATCGATGATTTATAAAGGACTTTTCATTAATTACTGAAGCACTTACTCATTTATTAGTAAAAGATGTACCTTTTGTTTTTTTTATAATGACTGTTTACTTGCTTTTGACAGGTTAAAGGGTGCATTAACATCAACACCTATTTTACAACCTCCAGACTGGCGTTTACCATTTGAATTGATGTGTGATGCTAATGACTACACAATTGGATATGTATTGGGGCAACGTAAGGACCAAGAATTACATGCCATCTACTACACCATGAGGACTTTAACAGGACCTCAACTTAACTATACAACCACAGAAAAATAATTGTTAGTTGTAGTTTTTGCATGTGACAAGTTTTGTTCTTACTTACTGGGTTCAAAGGTTATTGTGTTTATACATCACACAACACTGAAGCATCATTTTTCTAAGAAAGATGTCAAGACCCGATTAATCCAGTGGATCCTTCTCTTACAAGAATTTAATATAGTTATCAAGGATGAAAAAAGAGAGAAAAATATGTTAGTTGATCACCTGTCAAGGTTAGAACCCACAACCAAAAATTAATGAACAATTACCTTATGAGACTTTATTTTTAGTAAATGAATCAAGTATTCCATGGTTCACGGACATCGTGAACTACATCATAGGTGGTATCTTTCTGCCTCATTTTTCTTATCAGCAGCGAAAGAGATTTTTACATTATTATGCATAATATATGTGGGAGGAACCAATTCTGTATAAAAATTATCCTAATGGATTAATTAGGCGATGTCCAAATAATGAATTTTGTTATGTTTTAACTCACTATCATAGTTCTTTCTATTCAGGACATTATAGGCTCAACAAGTTAGTTCCAAGACTGTTAGAGTGTGGATTCTTTTGACAACATTATTCAAGGATGTAGAGGACTTTGTGAAAAGTTTTGGCAGATGTTAGAGAATTGGGAACGTTTCAAAAAGAAATAAGATGCCATTGTTGACAATCCTAAAAGTTGAAATATTTGATGTTTAAAGGCTAGACATTATGGGTCTATTTCTGTCCTCATTTGGAAATACTTATATCCTAGTGGGGGTTGAATATGTATCAAACTAGGTTGAGGTTATGGCAACTCCAAAAAATGTTGGTTGAGTAGTTCAAGGAGTTAATCAAGTGAATATTTAACAAGTTTGGAGTGTCAAGGGTCATAATCAGTGACAGAGGTACACATTTCTATAACAAACCATTTAAGGCTCTGATGAAAATATATGAGGTGAAAGTGGGCAAGTAAAAGTGGTTAATAGAAAGTTAAAAAAAGATTTTAGAGAAGACTGTTAATAGTTCGAGAAAAGATTAGGCAACTAATTAAATGATGCAGTTTGGGCCTACAAGATAGCCTTCAAGACAACCATTGACACAACACCTTATCGATTAGTTTATGGAAAGGCTTGTCATTTATCAATGGATTTAGAGCACAAGTCATATTGGGCAATCAAAGTGTTGAACTTTGACTTAAAAGCACTCGGTGAGAGAAGATTGATGTAGCTGAATAAATTGGAGCAACTGATATTGGACGCTTATGAGAATGCCAAAATATATAAGGAACGAGCTAAGAAATGGCATGACGCTCATTTGAAAAAGAAGAAGTTTGAGGTTTGAAATATGGTCTTATTTTTCAACTCTTATCTTCAATTATTCCCTAGTAAGCTGAAATTAAGAGGGAGTGGTTCGTTTCCAGTCACTAAAGTTTTCTCATATAGTGCATTGGAGTTGACCAATGACAAAGGTGGGACATTTAAGGTAAATGACCATAGGTGTAAGCCTTACTTTGGAGGACACTTTCCCCAAGATCAAGAAGTGCTTTCTCTCTCCCCCTTTAAGTAATCCGAGCATGATGAAGAAGTCCCGTTAGTGACTTCAAACCTAGCACTAGTTTGTATAAACATTTAATCTCTTTATGTTTGTGAGTTTTGCTTAATTAACATTTTTAAAGATTTTTTTTCTTTTTTTGTTGCAAAAAAAGAGAGACTAAGGCTCGACTGGTAAAGATAGAGTGCCAACAACATTATCAAACTAAGAAACTACTTAAATTTTTTGAACTTCAAAAAGTGCATAGGCCATAACCGACACCTTCACTGCCACAATCTCCATAAGCATTCCCTTGCCTCTACTTTTTATTTATTTTATTTGTATTTTCTATTTGTGTTATATGTTTAGTTTTCCCATTGCATATCACTTTCACACATTGAGGACAATGTGTCATTCACATGTAGGGGAGTGGTAAGCAATCGTATTTGCATTGCGTGTTACTTGTATATATGACTCCCCATGTTTATGTAATGTGCATTTTTTTCATGACTTATATATTTTTTATGATTTGGTTTGCATATGTTTGATTGTGTGAATGGGTTATGGTTGAAATTTTAATGAGAATTAGCTTACTTTTGAACAAAATTGTTTAACTTGTGAAAATATATTAGCTTAGGAAGATATGCGTTAACTATCTTTAATATAAATATATATGTTAATTAATATATGAAACTTAATTTTATATTTTATTTCACTCACTTTCATGTGCTTATCATTAGAATTCATTTAAATAGGTAAATAATCCTAGTTACCTTTCATGTAAATAATTGTTTATAAAGAAACAATATAGGTTAAAAATATGAAAAAAAAATATATGTATTTTGAATAAATAACTATTTTGTTGACCTTTAGGGTTAAGAATACAGCTAGTAACCAGTTGTGAGTAGTGATATAACTGAGTAATAGGGGGTATTCATCACAAATATTTGTTTTCGTGTCAAAAGGCTAAAAGGACTCTCTAACCAAGTTGAAAAGAAAACATAACTTGGTTCAGTAACCAGGGGACATTCACTATAAATTGTTTGCCTTAACATCAAAAGACAAGGTTAGTGTTAAAAAACTTGAAAAAGTGACGTGTGTGAATCAAAACTTAATGATCTTGTAAAAATAACAATAATTTTCATGGAAGGAGAATTACTGGTAGTTAACCTTTTTAATTGATCGATAATAGTAAACACATGCTTGTAAGTCTTATAGGTGTAAGACTAAGTTGTTTATATCTTGATTGATATATATGTTTATATTAAAGTGCTAAAATATGATGGAATCAGTTTATATATTGGAAATTGTTGAATAATTGTTGTTTAAGACCAAGTTGATTCCATAAGGTTGAGGCCATTGAACCATTAATTTTTACGTTGCATGTGTGAATGCTTATGCGAATTTGTGTTCATTGTTTTATTTTGCTTTTAATTTTTCTTGAGCAAATTTAATGCAAAGGAAACCATTTATGATGAATATCCCTCGATTACTTAGGTACATCACATTCTCAACTGGCTACTAGCTCTATTCATAACCTGAATGCCAGCAGAATAGTTATTTATTTAATATTTTCATCAATTTTTTCACATTTTACTATTGTCCACCTCATTTCTTTAACTAGTAATTCTCATGAAAAGATACTAACGATGCTACATATTCGATTGGCCTAAAATTATAAATGAATGTGATGAATTCCTAAAGTGAATAAACTAACATCATATCCTAATTAACATGTATGTTTAATCGAAGTAACCTAGGTCACTAATTTTAAGAGCTAATAAACTTTAGCAACCTAAAAGACTATGTTTAAAGTTAAATTGATTAAGTTAAGTCCTAGCCATTGACACATTCATACAAATCACATCATGCAACCTTAAATAAACTAACATATAGTATGCAAAATTCACACTCAAAATAAAAACATACAATGCACACAACCCATTCACCGTCAACATAAAAATAACAATGCACACACCTCCCCACACTTGAACAACACATTGTCCTCAATATAAGGAGAACACCTAAGAACAATCAACACATAAGGTGGAAAAAAAACAAAATGATAGGAAAAACGTAAAAATAAAATAAAAGAAAAAGAAAAAGATTAGAACATAATAACCCGTTATGGAAATTGAGGTGGTGATGATGTCAGTGTCTGAAATCAAATGCACTTGACACCTGAGATTATTGCCCTATCTTATAATTGCTTTAAAAAGAGTGAGACTTAGTGTTCCAAACCATTCCAAATCGTTAAAAACTTATTTTTGGAATTTAAAACAAATCTAGGTACTTAACAATTTAAATCTAACTACTAAACGTGTTAAGTTATGGTCATTAGCTTGACCTTGTATCTTTAGAAGCTCAGCTGAGATCAATTATAAGTGGCTTGCTTCCACTCATGCTTCCTAAAAAAAATTTCCTTTCTTATAGGTGAATATAGGTTAGGCCTTAAAGAAACATAAGGCATATATGGCTACCTAGTCCTTAAACAATATCGTGTAGGTGTTATGTATAAAAGTGGCACACTCTATTTCTCCTAGTGGGTCAACACAAAGCTGAATAAACTAGCATGTTTAAACCCATAATGACTTTAAATTCTACAAAAATTAAGACTACACTAAGATTCAACAAAATAAGATCAATAAAATAAAAATGATACTAAAGAAATAAACAAATAATAATCCAAACAACTTAAAACACTAAATTCTAAAACATAAAAGAGTAAGAAGCATTAGGTTGCCTCCTAAAAAGTGCTTGTTTTATGTCATAAGCTCGATCCCTTTTTAACAAATTTAACTTGTCAGACCCCTACTTGTGAGGTATAAGCAATCTTGAAGCTTGCCTTCAACTTTACTATTCTTCTTTTTCTTAATAGATTTTTTTTGGTAATAGGTCCACCCGTTTCTTTTGCTTCCTTCAACTTTGAACCTACCTACTATACATCTAGTATTTTCACATATTGCATAATATAAGGTTTATCCTCGTTAATTATATCAAATAGGGGCACTTATTACACTAACAATCTATAGGATTCGTAGTTCAAATTTCTCATCCCCGACCCTAGGAAGTCGCTAAAAAAGGTCATCCCAAGATCAAAGGAACATTCCTATCCTCAACCATATCGAAGAGCTAAAATAAATGGCAATAAAAAACTTATCAATTTTGATGGGCATATGATTTAGTATACCTATTGGACATTTAAAAAGAATAGTCTGATAACTAAAGATAAAATAGTAGTAGGTGTAAGATCACCTACCTCACACTTCTTACAGGGAAACAGAGGTGTAAGGCTTACAGCTGGATCATATAGAACGTGATCAAAATTTGTCACCATTAGTACAAGGGAAGAATATCATGTTAGGGTCTTTAAGTTTTAGAGGCAGTCTGTTTTGAGTTGCATCTTTGCATTCCTTAATCAAGGTTCAATTTCATACTCATCAAGCCATATTATATCAGATAAAATCTCTTTTAAGAACCAAGGATAAGAGGGAATCTTCTTTAAAGTTTTAGTAAAAGGAAAATTATTTTTTAAAGAATCTTTAAAAATTTCCCAAATTCCTTATCTAAATTTGTCTTAACAATTCTTTAAGAAAACAATATAGATGATAAAAAGGGTGTAGGAGGAATATATTTGGACCTTCTGCCCCTTCTTTCTCTTTTTCAAGCTCCTTCTTTTTTTTTTGCTATATGTTATACTCCTTTTATTTTCCTCACTCCTAATCTTCTCCAAGCTAAGATCTTATTCAATATGTCACTGCTCAATATCATAGTGTTATGATGCTCTTTAAGATTGTTAATCTTTCCATGCAATTGTCAGGCTTGCCATGTAATTGATACAGTTGTTTAATATTGACACTATGAAAAATAGTAGTTTACATTATCAATTATTCTAAAAAAATCAATTTAGTGCAATTACTAATTATGTGTCACAATTTTACCCTCAAACCACATTAATTCAAGATAAGCACTTAAGAGTTAAATTAAGCACAAAATCTGAAAATAAGAGCCAAGAAGTATAATAAAAACCATCAAATTATTAGTAATTGATATAGGAAACTTGGATTGAATCACACTGGCATATTGAGTAATTTAAGCTTCAAGCATATTGTTATGGATAATAAGAAAATCCACCTTAAAGTTGAGCTTTCTAATCTCCTCTTTCAATTTTTTATTTTCTAAGCTTAAGTGGTGAGGAACTTACTCTAGGAAGGATTCTAAGTCAGATTTTTTAGGAGGGGTTTAAAAGGTCTAATATGAAAACTATGTGGTTTCCTATTTTATGGTATAAGGTTAAACATGTTTCCATATGAGAAATTAAGATAGTTTCTCTAATCAAGGTTATCAGTTTTTAAGAATGGGTTGTTCTTCTAGTTAGGGTTACTAATAAAGTTAATATGTTCCACAAAAAGGTCACGTAAAAATTGGTTCCTCAACTAGTAATCTACAACTAAGTTTCTCAGTATCTATAGATATAACATTCTACCTTAATAGCCAAAAGATTCAAAAATCTAGATCATATTTACTTGAAATCTTCTTAAGAGTGGCTTCCTTACTTGACCAATTCTAATGGTTCTAATCCATATTCTTTATCAAAGAATGTGGGTCATCTAATGTCTTGATTACTAAAGCTCCATTAATAGAAACGCCAACAAAGATATTAGTGTTATAGATCATTCCTTTATAAAAGTCTAAACTCTTAACCACTTCTTCAATTTGTAATGTGGATAAGACCTCAATAATTCCTTATATCTCTCCCACACCTCATATAAGGACACACCTTTCCATTAGGAAAATGTGGTGATCTAGTTCCTTATTTATGAAGTCTTATCTGAAGGAAATTGCTTAGTTAAAAATTTATAAGAAAGCTAATCTTATGTGGTTATTGACCCTACTAGTAGATTCTGTAACTATGCTCTAATCTTTTCCCTTAAAGAGAAAGGGAAAAATCGAAGCTTAATGGCATGAAGGGAGACACCATTGAGCTTTAATGTGTCATAATACTCCATAAACATAGATAAGTGTAGGTTCGGGTCTTCTAAAAAATTGAATCTACTGCATCATGGACATTAAGGAGGGATTTAGCTTGAAATTGGCAACTTCAACATTGGGTCTCATAATGCCTAAGTTGATACTTTAGGCATTTAGTGTGGATAAACCTTTTAATAACCTTATAGTTTTTATAGACATCTTTCCTTCCTTAGCTTCTATCCTCCTATGTAGTCTTCTTTCTATATGCATTATTCTTTCAATCGTAAGATCTAGTAATATGATTCTTAAGATTGTCAAAATTGTGCATACAAGAAGTAATCTAAAAAAAGAAATAATAAAAAATAGTAAATAAATAATAAAAATAAAGCAAAAGTTATAGTCTAGTCAGTTTGTAAATCTATAAATATTAACATCAAGTCTCCAACAGTAAAAACTTTATTATATTTATAATTGCAAGTGCATAATATAGTTATAGTTAACGCAGACGATTACATCTCGATCCTATAAGGAATATTAGTTAACTACCTAATATTCACAAACTTATCAAGCTAGGCCAACAACTATGACTGTTAAATAAGAAAGTAAAATAACTACAAAAAATATAAATCCTAAAGCAAAGCAATGATCAAGAATATATCAATTAATGAAATAAGTAGATTTATTCTATGTTTCTCCTATAACTTTAATATATTCAATTTTGTCTTGGTTTAATGAATAACATTAGTTCCTTGAGCAAGATTTCATAAAGTAGATCGTATTTTCTCTTAAGACATATAAACTATATTCATAGGTTGATCAATTGAAATCCCTTCCGAATCTAGATAACCTAAGAATGCTTTAACTTAATATATGAACTTCTTTGATAGGTTTTACCCTAACGTAGGAAGATCATGCAATTTTCTCTTTAATAGCTCATGCTTAACATTCTTTAACCATGTTATGGCGTAAATACATATCTCATTCCTCAAATTTGGATGTATGAATCAGGTATCAAATTTTCCACTTTTGCACATTCAATTCAACTAATATAAAAATAAGGATAAATTATAAGAAAACTATAATTTCACTAAACCAAAGAATAAATCAAAGTTTGTCACATCCTAGGTTCATCCTACCTAAATTTATATCCTAATTTAGTTTATAATAAAAATAATAATATTACCATAAAATAGCAAAGAAAACAAGATAAAGAAATTATTGTCCTAAAATCTTGAATTTTTAAAGAATTCTTGTTAAAACTTGTTTTAATTTTAAAGAATGATGCATCTTGATCAAAACTAGTATGGAACATCTTCAAAATGACTTCTTGATATTTCTTAGTTGAGAGGGCCGTTTCTTTCTTTTTCCCCCCCCTTTATTTGCTTTAAAATTTGAAACCTAGCATTTTAATAAGCTATATGACCTCAAATATAGGTACATATAATCTATCATGTTCTCATCAAATTCTCCAAAAATATTTATCACCAATATAGGACCTACATGGGTCCATGTAAGGTGTCATATTCTCCAGCTAGAGGTAACATAAGGGTGTGTAGGGGGTGTAGCAGAAATAGAAGCGACCACCTACGAACATGACCTTCAATAAAGTAACGTGTAAGTGTCATATTCATACGTCCTTTTATAAGTCTTTCAAAATTGCTCCAATTTAGTCTAATTTTGCTCCTTTTCCTTATATCGGTAGAAATAGGACTTGAAATAACAATATTTCTGAAATTAAGTATCAAATCCTTCAAAAAACATCTAAAATACAAGCAAAGTATGAAAATAGTGCTAAAATTAATGTATGTATAACATACATAATTACCTAAAAGTGAATGTTTATACTCAACATGACCTAATCCATAGTCATAGCTAGGATGTGCTCAATCAAAACCCTAATTTTTATTTAATTTTGAAAGCTTAAGTTTTTATGTTTAGTACTTAAGGATTGTTTCTTTTTATTTTAGACATTATATTTAATCATCAATATCATTGCGAAAATTTTCTATTATGTTCTTCAAGTAAACTTTTTACTTATCAAGTTATTTATTTATGACATTCAAATCATATTATATTTTTGGTTTTAGTTCTTTATAATGAAGGATCAAGATTCTTTTATACCTTTAGTTTGAGATTCCATATAATCATTGGGTTAAATTTCTTTCTTAATCTAATTTTAACTACCTTGGGACCTGATTACAAAAATAAATGTGTTGGGTTTCAAGGTTTTATCTTTAAGGTTTACATCACCTTATCTTGGTCATTATAATGTTATATTAATTTGACATTTGCATAAACATATCATTATTTTATAAACTTTCTTATAATCAAAAGGAAATTGAATGATTTATAAAGAAAATTCTCTTGATGCATTAAAAAACTTTTTAGGGGGTACTTAATTTAGGTTTATGTCAACATTTATCAAAGGATGAGTTTTGATCATTGAAAAATTTATAAAGAATTTTGGAAATTATTTTTCAATTGTTAGGTCAAGTTATTGGTGATTAGGTTAAAGAAATAAGGTTTTCAATTATTTTTAAATGGATCATAGTTAGAAAAGATGAACGTTTATATGGCAAATTAAAAGTACCTTACTCTTTTTTTTAGGTTAATCAAACGAAGGAGATCAATCAATTAAGTTTGGAGCATATATGAACAAATTGAGTTTTTATTTAGCAAAGTATGAGTATTTTGCTTTGTTTTCTAGGTTGAATAAACAAGGTATCAATACGGTGGTGAGTGTTAGATCATTAGTTAAGCTAATAAAGTATATCCATTGACTGAACACATGTGCTTGAAATTTATAAAAATATGAAATTAGATTTTCTAACAGATCAATTGATTGAACATAAGTTTAGTTGATCGAATAGTCCAAAGTTAGTTGTTCTAATGATTAGTTTATGTAAGTAGCAATCATGTAAGTTTGTTATAGATATAAGTCCTTTAAGAATGAGTTGTAGGAAGAATTATTACTATATTAAAGAGTTTAAAACTCTTAAGAGGTTATAGAGATTGTGAGTGAATATGCACTGCATAACATAAATTAAGCCTTGGTTCATTTAAGCCTTGGTTCATTAGTATGTGGAAAAAAAGGAAGACTTTGATTTGTATTTCGTTAGTTGTTAGGAATATTATGAGGGTTCCTCTTAAATTTGAATAAGAATTAAGATTTGTTTTTACCTATAGCAAAGAAAAAATTGTAAAGAAGGTTCATCTTCATCCATTAAAGGATGGAAATAGTGAATTTTAATATAATGTTTAGAGAGTAGACACAGATCAAAGATTGTTTGGTTGCATCACTATAAATTAGTTCTATTTACCTCTCCTTCAATTTATTTTATTAGTGTTGTAATCTTTTCTAATTTCTTTATGTGAAACACCATGATCATTTATTCGTAAGTCAATTAATTCATTAAGCTTTGAAAAGGTGAAAAGTAAATAAACATAAAATTTATATCACCTGTTATTTCTTATTTGAGGACCAAAAAATCTATTACTTTTAAAAAGTTTTTCTTTAAGAATTTAAGAAATTAAAAACATATTTTAAAATTTAAAATATGTAAAATGTTTGGTACAATAAATAAAGTTGATAAAAAAGTAGGAAAGGGCTACTTATGTTATAAGCAGAACCTAATTCGTTAGAGCTATTACAAAAATAAGTAAATGATTGATAGTTAGAATTTCCTTTCCATAGAGTTTCACACTTTAATCCATAACATTTTCTAAAATAATTTTTCCTTCTGATGGGTTGTTTACTCTTACATATGTAGTCTCATAATTTCCAATATAACTCCAATTCCAAATTGTAAAATGTGTGGAGCTAGTTTACCATATTCTACTCCTTTATCACATAAATAGGATCTTATAACATATGCTCTTTTGTTTTTTTTTTTCTCATTTCAGGAAGAGCCTAGCATTTCTTTGTTTCTAAGTGTAGTATATATAGCTTTTAAATCTATAATTGTAAGAGATTTATCTACATTAGAGAATTTGTTTCTTTGGTTCATTATGTTGAATAACTCTTAGTAGAAGAACTCTACCTTTTAGGCATATAAACAGTTTGGATTTGATTCCATGTGAGGCATATAAAAGGTTTGGATTTGATTCCATGTGAACTCTGAATGCTTATAGCTAAAGAATAAATGGGTTAAAGGCTTATTTCTAAGTTTACAAAGACAAAAAAATAGGGGATTTATTAATAAAGCTCAGGTGATCTAATGTTCCCAATTTCTTCACTAAATGATATTATGCAAAGACAACAACCCAGTAAAAACCTCACTAATAAGTAGGGTCTGGGAAGGTCTAGTAGCAAGCATCCTTACCCCTAAATAGTAGAGAGGTTATTTCTGAAATTACTGGTGATATTATCTGTTGATATTGTGCTAAGTAATTCTTTAAAGTTACAATTGAAGAATTGATTTACAAGAATAACTGTTGAAATTATTTGAAGGGAAATTACTCCATATGCCATAGTCCTCCCAACTTATTCTAGGATAGTAGTTATGTTAAATATTAATTAGTA
>JAOQMP010000002.1:34386973-34398138 GCA_027563575.1 Erythroxylum pedicellare
CAATTGTTACTTACAACCATAGAGATAAATTTGGAACTTTTAGAGAATGAATCGGTTCATTATAAAGCAATTGCAACAATAGAGATAAATTGGGAACCTTTAAATAATGGATTGCTTCAATTGGGTCCTGCAATCAAACATACTGCTTATCTTGCCATTTCTGATTATAAAATTGATATTCTAAGATAGTGATTGTTTCAGCTTCAGCAGTTAAGATAGAAACCAAGATGTGATCGTTTTAGTTGTCTTTTAGGGTTAATTACTAAAAAATCCCAAAATTTACTAAAATTTTCAGTTATAGATTAAAGTTAAAAAGTGTCCATAAAATACAAAAAATTTAACTTTTCATAAAAATATATCTTTAGACCCTTTGTTAACTATGCCAATGTGGCTAGTACATTTTTTATTTGAATGACATATGGAATACAAATTCTTAAATTAAAATTAATTTTATCAAGATTAATTTTATGGATAAACCATGCCTATTCCCAAGTTTTAGATTAATACAGTCTAATTTCAATAACTTGAATTTCAGATTAGGTTGGCTTAACCTTGTCACCAAATAGGAGTGTCATCTTTCAAAAAAGCTTTAGTCTCATTGCCATCCACCGTCTCTAACACCATCAACCCGCATTTGACTAATCACCATTTGCCATTACCAATCAACAACAATAGATTTTGCAGCTGCTACCTATATTATCCATTCCATTGATAATAACCTTGACAACAAATAGTATCTTCTGCCCATAAATTATTGGTGAATTCTTTAACTTTTATAGGCATGAAAACAACTATAAGATGGCTTGAACTATGATAGCTTCAGCTTTGGTTTGTTGGGTTTAACAATATGAACCTTTTCATATTTATTGGTTTTATTAAGTTAGAATCTGTAAATTTATCAATTATAATTCAAAATTTGAATTCAAATAAAAATTATAAAACTTGTTGTATAATACCATTATTGGAGAGCTATGACACGCACAACTAGTGTTATCATTTGTATAATACCCTGCTGTACTATTACTAGTGTTATCACTTGCAACCACTTTTTCCTCAAAATTAAGCTCATTGTTTTATAGGGGAACAAGGTTAATCTTTGTATAAACCTATTTGGTCTTAAAGTCAGTGAGGTACTTGACGTGAAAACAAAACAAAGGATGAGTGTCAGAATTTGAGAACATGAAGAGAAATGTGTACTCTTATATGAAATTTATATTCCATTTGTCATCCATGTCTAAAATTTATTAGCTAACATAGCTTGCTAAGATAGCACTATTAATAGAGTGTCTAACAATGGGTTATTTTTGTAAAAGGTTAACATTTAAGCATTTTATTGCTACTTTGAAAGTTTGGGCTATAATTGCAAAACTTAATAAAGATTGGAATTCTTTTAGTAATTAACTCTTTAATTTACCATAAAATTTTGTCTTTAGGAAGTAGTTGTGCCTCCTTATCTAAAATGATTTTCTAAAATCTTTTTTATGTTAACACTTTGTTAATAAGCAAGACAACTTTAATACCAAGCTTATTAGATTATCTAGGATGAGATACCTCTGTTCATTTCACCTTGTATAATACCTTCTTACTAAGTTATCCTCACCATATAAAGTTTTTTATGTAATATTTTAATATATTTGATCAAATGCTCAAATAGATATAAATGCGAACTTTAATAGATATTAAGAGAGTTGAGGATTGAGTAAACTAGTTAGACTTTAGTAGTATAGGAAGAGATTTGTCACACTAATGACTAATCTATTTTTTATTTTGTCTAATAGTGGCAAGCAATCTCTATATCTTAGTCTCCTTATGAAAATTATAAGTCTCCAATATACAAAGGACAACTCCCTAATATTGAGACTAATAATTGAGGATAGCCATAGAGTCATTTTTTTCTCTAGTTAACACCATATTATAGATTTTATTCCTACTAATGAATATATTTGACATTGACTTAATAGTACACATTATTGTTATTAGTGTTGTACTAAACTTATCATCTACTTCGAGAACAATGATAAGTCAACTGAAAATGTAAGGCTAGGTATTTCAAGTTATCATTTACAATGGTACTTATAACTTTCACCTTGCCTTATAGAGTGAGTTGAAAGTATGGATAATGATTCATTATAGAGGATAAAGGCATAGAAGGAGATGGATTCCCCTTATCTCAATCCTTTCTCACCTTCCAAAAATCTTGTTAGTTCTCTATTCATCATTTAATATAAGTCTAATAAAAGGTATAATTTCTCGTAATTCCCTCTTCATATCCACCACCATAAATAACCTTGCATAACCAATCCTTTTGGGGGATGTTATTTCCTTATCCATTCTTATTTGTCATCTAATACAACTTGTTAAATAAATCAAGCCCTTTGTAGAGCAATATTCTAATGGAATATGATAAATATTGATACATAAGGTGACTCTAATTTGTTGCATAAGGTTAAGCTTCATATGTGGTTTTTGTAGTTGTAAAATAATCAGCCTATAAAAGGTTATCTTCAGTTAGTATTACATCATTCAATCATTGAGCATTCATTATTCTATAGCTCACCCATCAAACAAAGGGAAAGATGGTCTCTTGATTAAGAATAAGCTAACCAAATAAGAAGACAAACTAAAGATTGTACTTAAAATGTCTTAATTAATGAAGATAATATTTTCATTTTCAAATATGCATCTATAGATAATGTATAAAAAAGATAAAAGTTGGTTCTTGAAATATTTATGGAAGACCTCTTTTTGTTACTAAATGGTATATAGGCATCTCTCTGGACAGAATTAGGTTGAGGATTACAGCAATATAGGCAAATATTCATAGAGTACCTCTAGAGTATTGGTCAGCTACGGAGCTTAACTACATTGCAAGCTTTTTGGGAAAATCAATTAGCCTCGATAAAAACACTATCAACCTAAAAATGATTGGTCACACAAAGGTTTGTATAGATGTTGGAATTGATAGAGATCCCTGTAAGTCCATTAAGATTCTCAGGTTTAAAAAGAAGGATAGCTGATTAATAAATTTATCAAATTTTCTTATATATGGAAGTCTAAGAAGAAAGATCAAACATTAGTCTAGAAAGCCAAGAACAAGGTATTACAACTAAATGAGGATGTGGAAACTCTATAGGACATAAAGAGGAGACTTACTTTACTCCACCTACTGAGGTAGTCTTTACTTTTAAGATCACCAGTGCAAGTATAATTGCAAACCCTCCATTAATTAGTGTGTGGTTGAGTCTTTAAGTCACTCCCTTGGAAACCGAATCAAAAATTTAATTCCAAGGATTGCAATATAGAGTGTAACCCTGCGTCGTCTCACTTAATCAGAACCTAGAGCAAATGATCTAAGCTAGCCTAATTGTCATGAAATGGAAACTAAATTAGTTAAGAGTGGGGTTTCGGATTGTTTTGATTAAACTAAATGAATTGAACTAAATGAAAGAAAAGTGTACAAAAAGGGTGTTTTTTGATTTTTTGGAAATGAAAAGTGAAAACTCAAACAATGATCAAATGTGATAAAATCCTCTTGAAAATGAGCTTTGGCTATCATGGGTCAAAACAAAACTTTTGGAAGCAAAATTCACTAAGTTTTCGAATGATAAACCTTAAAGAACTCTTTAAGCCTAGGGATTTAATCAATGAACTCCATTTCTTAAAACCTTGTTGAATGTATCTTAGTGTGTGTAATGGGAAAGTTAATATAAGTGGTCAATTTGGATCAAGCATAATCTTAATATCAAACACAACTAGGCAGATAAAAAGAATTAACACAATCACCAAAAAGGCATATATGAAACTTCATATATTGAGCATCCAAGTTCTACATAAACAAATCCATAACACAATACATTGCTCAACTCTTGATTAAACTCTAATCAAGAAAAATCTAACTACAAAGCATAAATTCTAACTCAGGAGTTTATAACAATGTAGTCAAATATGAAAATGTAAAACTACTCCCCTTTTGAAGCCCATCGAACTCAAGCCATCACTACATGTTCAAGAGGAAATAGTGCATAGCCAAGCATCACTCCAGGAGGACTCACAACTATAGATACATCGACAGCATCCATGGCAACAGCAACCAAATGGTGAGAGCAATGATGAGAAGTGAAAAATGGGTGATGGATGAAGGTCGAGAGTGAGATATGGAGTGTTCGGCCCTTTGTATCTATAAAGTGTTGTCTGCATAACCTAATTTGGCATGTTTTTAAATGTTGGGTCGTAGGTCGGGTCAGAACAGTGAGAGATTTTCCCAAATATGTTTGGGTTTTTGATGTTTGGCCGCAGTATTACGTGTTTTCTAGATCCTTCGCTGCGGTGAGAGAATTAATCTTTGCTACGACAAACTTTTCCCGAAAGTTTCACCTAATTCTTCATTCTTTGCCACATTGAACTTTTCTCGAAGACTATGATCTCTTGTTGACTTCAATTCAGCACATTGACTCCCTTTTCCTTGAGGATCGTATAATAAAAAATAGCAATTTGCAATCTCAATTGTTATTAGAAAACTTAAGAAATGAAATTAATACCAATTGTGACAATTTTTACTATCAAATTGCATAAAATAAAAATGCACACTCAAGGATTAATTTAAGCACAAAATCAAGAATTAGGAGTCAAAAAATATAGTAAAGGCCATAAAAGTGTTGCCAATTTAGATAATAAACTTGATCTCAATCATACTCTTAATAAGGAATAAGGAATTAGGACCAATTGAAAGTAGGCATGTTCAGATCACATTACATGTAATTTCCATGCTAGACATCCATGCTTGATATATGTTGTTCAATTATATTGGCATAAGTGACCATTGATAGGATTAGTTATGATATGTGTATACTTCATGAATGAGATTGATTAAAGATGTATTTGGTAGTGATAGAAAAATTTTGAGCTCATAATGTTATGACATAATATACAAGGAGTTATATATATATAACCCATGTGGGAGATTGATAGATTTAATCTAATGTGTGGGTTCATATATATATGAATTAATTGTACATTATGAGCTATCATAAGGTTAAACCCGTTTAAAGTGATCTATTAAGGTTAAAGATTTTGGCCTATATGACATCTAATAAAGTATGGGCTTTAATGTGTAGCAAGTCAATTATCTTATTTCTATTTTTTGATGGGCTAAAATAGAAATAAGAAAATTTATATAAAGTATTAGGGTTATGGTCCCCAAGTCATATGAATGATTGTCTTTCTGATATCCCATCAGTCGAAAGAGAGATGGTTCTTAAGAGAAAAGAAATGTGCTTAGAAGATGAATATAGCAAGACTCAGGAATCACGTTATTCTCATAGATTCAGGTATGCTTCCATGACATATCTAAGTATTCATAATGATTTTACAAGATTGTTATATGATTGGTGATGGTTTTCACCCTAAGGAATTAAATTCTATCAAGCAATACTTATTTTACACTAAATGTCAAAATATGTAATGTGCAAAAAAAATGTTGATGTGATTGGTGAATGTATCTAGAAAAAGTCGTTGATGTGAATAGTAATAGGGGCCAACATTACTAACATTTCTTTGAAAATCCATTATGTTTTTAAGAATCTTTTCATGAAACTTTAATAAGCCTTAGAATGAAAATAAAGACCAATAATTCTGAAAGTGACTCAATCTAGAGAATCCAAACCTACTACTAAACTAAGTGGCTCACTAGGAAATAAGATAAGGTTTCTTTTTTTTTTAAATAGAGTTCATATTAACATCTTTACTTTTTACGATACATTAAACTTATATTTAGAACCTTAAATATGTTAACTACTCTAACATGTTAACTCAACGCTCATTTAACTCAACGCTCATTTTTAACAAATTTAATTTATATCCTTATATATAAACAACGGTATAATTCTTAAAAGGAAATAAAACAATGGAATAATTGCTTTCTTTCTTACAGGAACCTTCTTTACGAACTTACTTATTAAAAGTGGTTTATCTAAAAGGATCCTACTTATTATCAAGGTTGTATATTAGTCGCATGATTACTTGAGGATTTTTTAGCAAAGATGACATCAAAGTTATTTGGAATTAAATCCATCCAGTTAACTAAGGATGTAAGTATAGTAATGGCTAGTTGAAAGAAAAACCTACTTAAGGAAGAGCAGGTACTTTTGCAAACAAAGATTAGAGTTATGAACATAGATCAGACTTTCTAAATACAACTATAGTATAAATTCTTTTGAAAGTGATATCATTGAAAAATCTTTTGTTCTTTAGAAAGTGAAAATATTTTTGAGAGAGATCAGTATAGCTTATATCAAGCAAACTTCATTTTCTGTTGAGAGCTTGTAGAGGCTAGCTAAATACTACTAGTTTGAAAGGTTGGAGAACCTTGAAAAATATTAACTTGTGAGCTTAGAGAGGCTCATCAAATTATTATTTGGATTTTCATAGTGAAACGCTCAAGTTGGATACTTAGGGATTGGATGTAGGCTTAGATTGTAAGCTAAACTATTATAAATTGATTATGTCCTCTCTCTTCTCTTAACTTTTATATTTTTACATTATATTATGTGTGTATTCATTTCAGCAAGAGGCTCCTTGATAAGTGTGAATTGCATCATATTTTAGGGCTTAGTTTCATATGTATTTACTTGTTAATCCAATTGATTAGTGTGTTTTAAGGTTAAAATTATTTTATTTTGTTAATTATTTGTATTTAAATGTTTTTATGGGTCAGTACAAGTCTTTAAGCTTAAATATTATGTTTTTATGGTACATTGATTTGTTTGTTAGTGTTTCAGGGATAACATTGAAGAACGGAGGAGTTTCGAAGACATTTGGGCTAAAACAATAGGCCACGATCATGGTACAATAGACCACGATCGTGACAGAATCCTAGGACATGGCACACGATCGTCGCTTGCTTGCCACAATCATGATAGAAGGCTTGAATGTGGCCTACAATCATGACCTGCATTGGTTAGATGCATAGACACTCAAAAATTACAAGTTTCGAGTGATTTTCAGACCTTTTGGACCTTAGAAAAACCCTAGGGCTGCTCAAATCACAAAAGATATTTAAAGAATAAGACAAAGAGGTAGGAGGAGCTTTTGCATCAACCACTTTTAGAGAAACCCTGGAGAGAATTATCCAGGGATAGATAAAGAGAAGAAGCAACAGAGGAGAGGAGAAGAACCCAACTCGACATACTTCCTAGATTAGGAGTTTCCCAACATCACTGCCTCCCGTCATCCGTTCAATTCATATTTGTCGTTATTTCCAATTTTTTATTATATAAAATTGGAATAACAATTGATGATATGATTTTTGGATGTTGATGATGTTCTAAACTCACCTTCGGGCTTTTCTCTTTAATTTAATGAAATCTGATTATTTATATGTTATTTAGATTTATTATGATTTAATTCTAGACGTGCATATTTTGATAATAAACTGAGAGAGTGAATCAAATGAAAAATAATCAAATTGGGCTAACGAGCGTTAGGTGATTTAATAAAACAAAAATTAAATCAAATTGGTAAATTGTGTGAAGAGATATCTTGCATAAGTTTCCAATAGTTTATTAAACAACTTTAAATCCAATTAGGCTTTTTGATAGGTTGTTAATTGAGAAATTGCAACTCCCATAATTTGATTAGGGTTTATAATTTAGGGTTAATGGTTATAACCCAAGAGAGAGAAATCAACCCTAGGATCGTCTAGAACCAATAATCTAGTAATTCATAATCAATTAGGTTAGCGTTAAGGATAGGTAAAATTCTCTTTCTCTCAATTGGTAATTCGTTAGGTTGATTTTTTAGTATGTGTTACAATTACTAAATTATTAATATTTTCATGATTGATTCTAGAATTGATTTGCTGAATTGAATTGAATTCTCATTTTAGTTCTGTTACATTTTGAATCTTGCGAATTGTTCTAGCCTTAGATTTTATGATTAGATTATCCCTCCTCGTGGGATCGAAATCTTGGTTCTACACGAATGAATTGTGTGCTTATGGATTATCGAGGTTAATTAATTAAAATTTACACACATCAATAACCTGATCAAGTTTTTAATGTCATTATTGGGATGGTAATTAGTTTGACTCTTTAATTTAAGGCATTTAGTTAGTTTTTATGTTATGTTCTTTCTTTACTTTTATTTCTGAAGTCATGCTCTTGCATGAACACAAAATTCATGAGAACATCGAGTCGTGCAGCTAAAACCTTAGAGTTAGACATCACTTGATTAGAAAGATTCATTATGAAAGTTGGGCATGAAGAAGAAAAAGAAATCATGAAAGCAATAATTGTCAAGGAATTTCAACAAGATTTAGACCATAGAGTGAACCAAGGATGTCAACAGCCCTTATGGACTTCATGAGACCAGGTTCAATGTGACTAACCAAGGATTAGCTAGGCCACCCGTATAAGTAGCATCTTTTGAAATTAAACCAGCCCTCCTAAACATGCTTTAACAGAGCATGCAATTCTATGGACTAACAAATGAAGATCCTAACGCACATATAGTGAAATTCCTTGAAATCTATGATACCTTTCGATACCATCAATTGCGGTCAGAATTAGGTTCTTTCCTTTTACCTTTAAAGATAGAACAAAGGCTTGGTATCATTATCTTAACCCAACCAATGTCATAACTTGGGATTAATTAGTTTGTGCCTTTTTAGATAACTATTTTCCCCTTACCAAGACCAAGAAGATTATCAAAGAAATTACAACTTCTAGTAAAGTAATAGGGAATAGATTTATGAAGCATGGGAAATATACAACGATTTGCAAAGAAAATGACTACACCATAACTTACCCAAGGAATTCTTATTATAGTCATTTTATAACGGGGTAACCCCACATATGAGAGGCACGATTGATGCAGCTTCAGGAGGATCATTGATGAGAATGACGATAGATGAAACAGAAGAGATGATAAAAGAGATGACGAGTCGTAACATCCTGTTACCTATGTTAAGGCTAAAATAGTAAATGTGAGAGATTGCTAAGAAATTAGGAAACACATTTCATGATCATGCATTACATGATATGCACATACACCTAAATAATGAATCTTTTCACATAAAAATAATTGTACATGCATTCATTGACAATTTCTGGGTATAATTGTTTATACTTCCAAGTGGAAAAATAATTGTTAAATGGTAGAAGAAATTACTATCCAATGGCAATGGAATTTTTGATAAATGACTTTAGGATTTATTGAAAAGTACTATTGGAGTAGAAATTGAAATTGATGGGACTAGTTAAATGAAAGAACCAATCCAATTCTTTAGAAATGGGACATGTGGCAAGTGACAAGTGTCACTTGCCTGACCATATCCTAAGTCATTAATTTTAATTAAAAGACCCCCCTTTTTTCGTCTTTCATTCTTCTCTCTAAAAAGGGATATTTGTGTTTTGCTTTGGTTCTCTTCATCTCTCCTTCCTTTTCGTAGCTTCTCTTCTGTTCTTCATAAGTTTTGATTCTTCAAATCTCCATTCACGTTAAATCCAAACCTCTCATCTTCCATGCTATTCTTTCACCTTGCTTTCTCTTTCATCCTCACCAAAGACCCAAACCTTTCAAGCTCAAGATGATGATGATCGTGGGTTGTTGGTTAAGTTAGGGATTTTTTATTTTCTTGAAGAGAATGAAAATTTGGTAGCTAAATCAAGTAAATCATGTTTTAATTTTATGGACAATGTTAAATGGTGCATTTATGACCATAGTTAGAAGTTAGTGACATGAAATGGTGTTGGAGTATGTGGGTGTCATGATTGGTAGAAAGTGTGTAAATTTCTTGCTTTTATTGATGAGTAATGATTTATAAACATGTTTTAGAGGGTGAATGATCATCACAAGGATTTTTGTATATGCTAGAATGTTAGTGAAGAAATGAACATATATAAATGTATATATTGACATTTTGTTTCATATAAATGCTAAATAATTGGTTAGGAGTTGTCTTATAGATAATTGATGTTGTATATGATGAGTAAGAAACTATGAGTTATGCTACACATGTTTTTAAGATGAATTGGTTGTGAAACGGATGTTTTAATGAGAATTGGAAGTTGATGAGTATAGAAATGCGTTTATAACCTGTTTTTGTTAATGGATGAGTGTAGAAATGAGTTGAAATGAAGTTAAGAATGAGAAGTAGATGGAGTAGAAAAGGTTGATCTTTGTATGAGTTGTGCTAGGGAATGAGTTGGAAACAAAATTGGCAGTTGATCTAGAAAATGCTCACTAAGTATGCTTCAGTATTTTAGCTATAACATTTTTTCTAGTTATTTAAATGAGATGATTCTTAATTTTTATTAAACTAGAAACATAGTACTATAATTTTCATGAAGACAAGGAATTTAAATTCTATCTCTAAGAGTCCCAAAATTTGACATGAAATTGAGAACTGGGTACAATACGTTGTTGGATGAATGTATATGTCGTGTTATGTTTTGAGTGTATGATAATGTGTTATATTTTAAGTGTTTATGATCAATTAGGGAATATGAAATGTGTATGGATGATTTTGAGTTGAAATTAGGTATATTATAAGAAGCTATCCAGTTGAGATGATGAGTCAATTCAGTTGAGAATTGAGAGTGAATGAGATCTAATTGGTGTTTAAATTATTATAGAGTGATATTGCATTAGAAGAGGTGAATTTGGGAAGATTATGAGTGAAAGTGATGTTAAAATAGGTGTAGAATCCATTGGAGAGGTCTTGGAGAAGGAAACTTGAGCAAAAACCCTAAGGATACACGATCAGGCCGTGTAAATTGACAATGACCATGTGTTCTTAATACAAAAACACATTAACGTCCTAATTGAAGTAGGATTGAGTTACTAACAGAATAAGAGTGTACCAGGTGTTAAGGAATGATTCAAAGATCTCGATAATTGGTTATGAGACATATATTAAGGATATATACCCGAGGATGTCATTTGAACATAGATTGTACATATTTAATATACATATTTGTGCATCAATGGACACTTTTACAATTGTGAAAAATTGTAATATGTGTATGTTTTGCATGATATAGAGGAACATATAGAGCGCCATCATCTAGACGTTTCCAGACCTTGGAAGCAAATGCTAATCTGGAGCATACTGTGAGTAGACCTAGAGGGTCTTACATTACTATTGTTTTATTTATCTTATGAATTGA